>JZLH01S0137597.1:2354-14582 GCA_001188425.1 Eucidaris tribuloides
ACACACACACACACACACACACACACACACACACACACACACACACACACACACACACACACACACACAACACACACACACACACACACACACACACACACACACACACACACACACACACACACACACACACACACACACACACACACACACACACACACACACACACACACACACACACACACACAACAACGCGCGCGCGCGCGTGCGGCAACCGCTTGAAACGCAGCGTAGATTAGCCTACTAGATTACTCAGCAGTAAAGCTACTACTACTACTACTACTACTACTACTACTACTACTACTACTACTACTACTACTACTACTACTACTACTACTACTACTACTACTACTACTACTAGTACTACTACTGCTATTATTACTACTACAACTACCGTACTACCGTTGTCTGCTGCTGTCATTGTTTCTTTTTCTTCTGCAACATCAACAACAACAACTTCTACTACCATTCTTACTCAAAAGTATTGCAACATACACTATAACGCATGCATTTTGAGTTGTAGGGATGTTTCTATAATGTTGTCCTATAGTGAAGTTATTTTTGTATTAAAAAAATGAAGTCAATCAATATCATTTCTCCTTTCTTCTCCACGGCGGAGAGATTATCCAATGTAGGCACACCCACGGCAGATGAACTGGAGCACAACATTTAACTTTTTTTTGTTTGCTCCCTATATGGTAGGGTGTTTAATTCACCCTAGCATCATCATTCGGTTTCATATTTCCCTTCAAACGGTTTTGATGGTTTTGAAAGAATTGGAAAGACAAAAAATAGCAATATGTTTCTCTGAAACTGTCTCAGAAAGAAGGACAATCGGCCGCGAAGTAGTAAAGCACCTCATAAGACAGTGCACCCATGTTTTAGACAGTTATAATTTCTCATTCTTTCTCAATTCCAAAGGAGGTTTTATATTGCAAACATTCTAAAATTTACTGTCATGTGACTTTTCTTTACATTAGATATAATATGATGAGGAGTAAAGGCCACAATTTTTAATTGTAAGCTGCATTCTCCTTACCACTGTTTCATGTATAGGAAACGGTTTTGGTGGTTTTGAAAGACTTGGAAAGACAAAAAATAGCAATATATTACTCTAAAGTCGTCTCAGAAAGAAGACCACAACGCAGCGAATTCCATTGCCCTAAAAATTGCTCGCGCGGGAGTCTGAAACTCTCCCATTTTTGAGAAATAACTCAAAATGTAAAATGTCGGGGGGGGGGGGGTTGACATTTAACATAGCCCATAGATATTAATTTACGTATCGCTAAATGCTCTCCATTAATTTAAATATCATAATTTGTCACTTAAAGTAATAGGCTAACATTGTGGAGCTTCAAATTAAAAAAATGTCAAACTTTGCTATCTGAACTACATAGTAGTGTTTAAATGGACAAGTGAACACCCTTGAATACAAAAGTTTGGAAATTTATGCTGCCACTGGCAAGATATGAATGAATGAACAATTAGTACTCGGGGCGAGTAAAAAATAGCCTAGCTCCACACACAGTAAGTCTTTGGGAGGAAATGGAGAAATCCGGTCAACTTACGATTTTCACTTTTTTGAAGCACTAAATAAACATTTTGAAATACAATTTTTTTCAGAGCTTCATTTTTAGACCAAGACACTTGGAGGGTGGAGGATTATGTAGCTCACATTTTTTAACTATGGTAAATGTTATCCAGTGGCTTTAAATCAAATATCAGTAGGTTTGGTGATGTTTTCTGATGTCTGTGGTGACAATGGAATACTTTGTGAAAGATTGACAACAACAACAAAAAATCTGATCGACCGAATATTCCTGTGGCTTTAAAACACCAGACTAGAATATTTTGATTTATTGTCGTTATTTTGTGTAAACTGTCCTTCCACGTAGAAAAGTAACGAAGGGAATATAATGACAACATACTATGCAGCTAATCTACATTAATTTTACCATCCATCATCATGATCAACGCTGCATTCAAATTTTATTTTTCACAATAAGTTTCTGAAGGTTCTTGCCGATCGGTTATTCAGTCTTTTTTCAGGCGTGGCAATCAATCATTGGAGGATAGCGCCCCCACTCGGACGATCTTCTGCGTTTACAACTCGAAGCAATAAGACGGAATAAAATCGGCTAAAACCTCAGGCTAAATCATGTACACATGTATAAACTACTTCCAAAGTTCTGTTTTTACATGTTTCTGTTTTTGCCTTGTTTTGTTTTGTTTTGTTTTTTTGTTTTTGTTTGTTTGTTTGTTTGTTTGTTTGTTTGTTTGTTTTTTTTGGGGGGGGGGGGTATGGAGGAGGGGATAATTGCCGATCACCAGAGCCATGATTGTTCACGATGTCCACTTTTCTGCCAACGCAAACATATCTTATCCCGTAAGTCTCCTTGGATCATTTTCCCAGTCATTGAAATGAAAAGATAAAGATAAAGCATGATAAATGTGATAAGACAGTTAATTAAGTTAAGAAAAGTCATCATAACTTCCTCTTTTGTAGCTTGAGGGCCATATAGCCTACAGTTCATGGCCTCTTCATTTGGCAGAAATGGGAATGACCCAAGTTTTTTTTTATCTTGCATATAGGCCAAACGCCCAATACATGTATAGGTATAAACAGTGCATTTCTATATTGATTAAAGGAAGTCATGCTTCCAATGATAGGACACTTTTGTCACATGAGGGCATATATAAGAAAAATACAACCACTTCATTGGGTAAAAATGAGGACCAATTTTCGCCACTATAATTGAGGACACTATTGTGAGAGGATAAAATGCCATAAAAAATCATCTTTGAAAAATTTACCTAATTTGTTTTTCTCGCCGTGCCTCATCAGGGGCCAATGATCAAAAGAAAAAAAGAAAGAAAGAGAGTAAGTAAGTAAGTAAGTCAAGTAAGTAAGTAAGTAAGTAAGTAAGTAAGTAAGTAAGTAAAAGTAAGTAAGTTAGTAAGTAAAAGTAAGTAAGCATAAGTAAGTAAGAAAAGTAAGTAGGGGCCTATAAGTACGGTGAGTAAGTCAGTAAGTATAGGCTAAGTAAGTAAATAAGTAAGTAATTAAGTAAGCTATTGATTTGTCATCATCATGATACCTAATGGATTATTAAAACTTAATCGGCGAAGGCAACCAGCCCCAACTACGGAGTGCGTGTCGATTACCCCGGGGGGGGGGGGGTCACTGTCCACACGGCCTGCTATAGGCACCCGCGTCCAGAAAAAGCGTTGAAAAGAGTCCCCTTTCCAGCCCGCGGCGTCGTCGACGTCTTTTAGGAAAAGGGTAGCTTTTTCAGCACCATTCACCGGCAATCGCCACTTAGGGTAGCCTTTTCTCACATGTCACGCCATTTAGGGTTACTTATTTGGTTTTGTAGATTATGCCATTTAGGGGTGCAAATTTGAGTATATCTAATAACATCTCCAAATAAACGTTAATGAGGAAAATTATGTATTATTATTTCTTCGGGTAGTATAGTCATTGTAATTGTACAACATAATGTTTTAGATGAGAAGAACACTTGACCAGGAATAAAATTAGTCGATTTCACTGTTTACGCCATCTACGGGTATCAAATTACTAATGGATTTCCCTGTCACGCCACTTGGGTATCATAATTAGTGGATTCCCTGGGAGTCACGTCAAGTTAGGGTACCTATTTAAATGCAAATTTGGTTAGACCCCCTACGTAGCGTACCGTGCCGTTTAGGGTGCATTTCTGAGATTGTTAGACACGGGTAGGTAGCAGACTGTATGGAGAGTGACACCCCTCCCCCGCCCCCTCCTTCGCCGGTCGATGACCACAACACTGGGTTTCCATCCTTCTCTTTTCGAGAAGTGCGTGGGTCTTTTTATGTGGTAAGGTGTATTTCTGTCTCAACACGGGTCCATTTACGTCGATCTTTCAGTGACGAAGTTGGGTAAACACCATGACGTCACTGGACTCGAAATCGGGGATCTCGAAGTTTCGAGTCCATAAGTCATGACGTGCAGTGAAAATAAAGAAAGTAAAATGTGTCACTTTACTTAATATGATATGGGTACAAACTCCAAAGTGGCACCATTGTCTTGTAAAAGGTTGGAATTTTGCATATATATTTTTCATTTTTTTTTGGGGGGGGGGGGGCAGTGCTCCCTGTTCCGCCATTTAGGTCAGCCCACTCAGATGGGCCCCAGATATTTTACCAACTGCAATATTCTACTGTCCACAACCTATCTGAAAGCATCACATAGGCCTCTTGGAAAAAAAAAACTGCATTGAAACGCAAGGCTCCGCATTTCCAAAAATCAAACGCAACTTTACTTTCAACTAATTATATCCCGGACTTGCGTTTGATATTTGGAGTAGGCCTACAAACGAAAGACGTGTTGCCAACTCCCAGGGACGTCACTATGGTGTGATCATGGAGTTACATGTAAAGCTATGGGGGTGACCCTCCATTGAAGGGAAGGGTACAGGTGTAAAAATACAAAAAGGGCCCTGGGAGAAAAGTAAATAAACTTCGTGGAATGACTCCATAATTGCATTATTATATTATGTTAATTAACTAATTAATTACAAATCATCCATCCATCCATCCATCCATTCATTCATTCATTCATTCATTCAACTCATTCATTCAATCATTCATTCATTCATTCATTCATTCATTCATTCATTCATTCATTCATTCATTCATTCATTCATGCAATGATTCATTCATTCATTCATCGATCCATCCATGTAGCCAGCCATTGATTGATTGATTGATTCATTCATTCAACATTTTGAGAACATGACGGTAGTGCACTCGCCGCTGTTACAAGCAAAGACGTTATAGCGCCGCTTCGCAGCGCTCTACGATCTTTGGTTACAAGTCCGTCCATCTGCATCATGCGGATATGGATCGGATGATAACCGTAGAGTTCGTTGGCCTCTAGACAGTAGACGGTAATTCAATTCCGTACACAAAAATGGAGGAGAGTGGGTGGTTGTACAGTGCGGGAGCTGTAGCGAAAGTGCAGCTCTTCTTTGGATTAGAATGTACACCAAACGACAGCCATCCCAAAGACTCAGCTCAAGCAAATGGAGACAATCTGATAAACACATTTTCTAATGGCGATCAAACTTATCAGCAAACACACGCAAGTAACGGAGTCTCCCACCGTCACGTTTCGCAGCTGGCCAAAGGCGACTCCAGCGCGGCACAGCACGCCGGAGGTTCTGGGCGAAAAGTTCAGCTCGGTGACCCCAATGCGTCCCTGGACACTCCCGTCGAATATCGCGTCCACAACAAATTCTGGTATTACCTTTTCGCGTTTGGTGCTTCCTTGGGAGACGATATATTCTACTACACATTTTATCCCTTCTGGTTCTTCAATCTGTCGTCATGGGTAATCAGGAGAGTGGTTTTGATGTGGGGACTGCTCATGTATGTTGGTCAAGCCAGTAAAGAGGTAAAAATGTAACTTAGTAATTATTTTGCTCAGTACTCAGTATGGCCTATTCATTTTCATAGTCATTTCTAATGCAGTAATGGTTCCGGGAGTCTTCATTCAAACAACTGCGATATTTTATGGATTTGACAAAATAAACACAACGAAAAAAGTCACTAGACCTCTACCCCCTTTTCCAAACTACCACAATATTTTAACGAAATACCTTATAGCAAAAAAAAAATTAGTAGGGACATTACTACACTCATTGACTGACCTCTGTGTGAAAATAACAAGCCATGCATGAGTGAGAATGCATGCATTAAATGCAAAAATGCCACTTTTCAAAAGTCACAGGAGTCATCTCATGCCAAAATAATGGTATTTTTTGCTTTATTTATAAAGTGTGCTCACTGAACCATGACATGGTTACAACCTCTCATATTCATACAACATGTAAAGATACATTTTGCTGAAAAATATCAGATTTCAATTTTTTCAATAAACTTAATGGATTTTGCAATTTCAAAGATGAAAGGATTAGTTTATAGGAGTTGTGTGAGATCGGTGATGTTGTATGGGAGTGAAACCTGGTGTTTGAGTGAAAATGAGATGGGGATTCTGAGAAGGACTGAGAGAGCAATGGTGAGAGCGATGTGTGGTGTGAATCTGATGGACAGGAAGAAGACTGAGGTGTTGATGCAGATGTTGGGTTTGGAAGAGACGGTGGATCAGATGGCGAAGGCGAACGGATTACGTTGGTATGGACATGTGTTGAGGAGGGATGTTGATCATGTTTTGAGAAGGGCGCTTGAGTTTGAGGTGGCTGGTCAGAGGGGAAGGGGGCGACCGAAGAAGACATGGAAGAAGCAGGTGGTGGAGGAGAGTAGGAGGGTTGGGTTGAGGTTGGAGGATGCGGCGAATAGAGTAAAGTGGAGGGAGGCAGTGAGGGTGATTTCTGTGAGTGCGAGGTGAATCCAGCCACCCCCGTAGCTCGGGGACTAAACCGGATTTAAAACCTGGATTACTACTAAAATGGAGGAAGGATGGAAATTTTAAAATTGAGCTCACTGAAGCATATGCGAAAAGTGCCAGAAGAGGTGTATAGATGATTAAATACCGATTAATCATTCAACAGAAACAGAATTTGTCAAAATCCTGCATCACAAATCCCTGAAAATGACCCTTGTGAATTTTGAAAAGTGGCATTTTCGGCTCACTCATGCATGACTTGACGGATCAATCACATTTTCACACAGAAGTTAGTCAATTAGTGCAGAAATATCCTTGCGAAAGTATTTTGCTCAAAACCATTTCGTTAAAAAGTCATGGTAGTTTGAAAAAGGGGGTAGTTACTTTTTTTGTTGTGTTTATGTTGATTGTTAACCTGTTGGTTACGGGAACCGGATGTGCCCTGTGTTAACTCTATGGGATTTTCAGAATCTTGGAGGCAACAGGTTAATTTGTTTGAACTTGATCAAAATACTCCATTTGCCATCAGATTTTATCGGACTATCATTTATATAATTTTTAAACTTATTTTGTTATTAACTGCATATTGCATACATTATCCCCATTTTTTTCAAGCTAGGCCATACTTTTTTCTTCCAATTGTGTGACCCATGATAAGCCTTTGGCTCTGGGCAGTTTCAATTAGTGTCAATGGAGTCTGGAGATCACAGAAGAAAAAAAAATAGATCTACCTTTTGGCCCTACATGTACTTTAAATTACAGTGAATCTTTAAAAAAAAAACTAAGTTTAGCATCAAACTTTGAAGGAATATACCTTGGTAGTGGACCTTGTTTGGATATTGTTTGATGGAAGACCTGGATTTTTATGGAATGGAATATTATGAATAGTACTATACAGGGTGGCCCAGAAAGAATGCTACAAGTATGATCGCTAATTTCTTCACCATTATCAGCAAAATGCCATTAATTTTTATTTCGTTGGTTAGACCATTCTTTTTCCAATGAAATGATACCAAGTTCATTGATTTTGAGTAAGGCGTTTTGATTCTAGGGCCATTTTTCGGAGGCAATGCAATTTCCCAAATTTGCCAATTTTTCAACAGCGGCGGTCATTGGAACGCCGAGATATTGTGGCCTCTCAGCTTGCCATTCCGGACAAACCGCGATGACAATAGAGACATAGCTCGCATCGTCTTCCTTATGAAAGCGAGGGCATTCCAGCCTTTTGTCATTGCAGTTTGTCCGGTATGGCAAGCTGAGAGGCCACAATATCTAGTTGTCTTCTTGGTACTAAAGGTTAAATTTAACAGAAAAAAGGCAATGCCCGATTGGGCAGTTGCTCTTTATTTCTGAGTGCCCCACCAGGATTTTCAGGTGCCCCAGGCACTTGGGCACCCATGTTTGTTGAGCCCTGGGCTATGTAAAATTAATTCCCATAAATTTTCATTTGGCCTGATGCAAAAGTTACTTGCCGGGGGCAAGCAGGCTAGTGCTAGTGTCAAGCCTTGACATACCGATGTGGCATGTTCCCACAATGATGGATAACAAATTGATGTCATTAATTGTTTCAAAGAAATCTCTTTGTGTGTTGACAGTTTATAAAGTGGCCACGTCCATCGGCACCACCCGTTGCGCCACTGGAAAGACGTTACTTTCGTGAATATGGCATGCCGTCTACCCATTCTATGGTGGGAACCCTGGTACCATTTACAATACTGGCAGTTACGTGGGAAAACATTGAGGTACTTTTCATTTTCTTGCCCTTTAAAGTATCACTATTCTTTCTCACTAATTTTAATCACTTAGGCTTTTTTGTGGCATTGGATGTTTGTTATTTTAATGCTGGGGTTGTAAAAGGTGTGACTTATGAATTTAAAGAATCGTAAATGTTACCACAATTCTGTAAATTTGTTGGAATAAATGAACAGATGAATAAATTGATAAATAAGTGAATGCATAAATGATAAAATAGACAAATCAATTTATAAATGTAAATTTGTATTTGAAAATAAATGAGATAGATCATAGATAGTCTCGTAAATTTCCAAGTGTGTGTACTTTATGATTGATAATGATATATGACATCAGCATCATCAGTAGACTGGGCCAAAAGCAAACAATACCTGCACAGGTCTGTAAATGGACGTGCTTGATTGAATGAGTTGATCTGGATAATTATTTCTAGATGTATGTTGACGGAAAAAACTGCAAGTACCGATATGATATAATACTATAATGTGGTCAAATAAAAAGCTGCACAGTCTGTATATTACAGAATCAATTTTAATCCAAACTGGAATTTCAAATTATGAAATGGTAATTCAGATCTGATGTCAAAAGATGTATTTCTCCTGACAAGTTACCACCATTTCCCCCCATTATTCCAGTATAATCCGGTAATTGGTATACTTGCTGCAAGTTCCTGGACTCTCCTTGTATGCATGAGTCGGCTGTACAAAGGCATGCACTTCATTCTGGTAAGTCAATCTGGACATGTAGGTTGCTGTGTATAGGGAGTTCAGTCATAACCCAGACATCTAATGTAGGCCTACATGTCTTTGACCTTTTCACTCATGTAGCAGACTAGCAATAAACCTTGATTTAGACTGAATCAGCATTCTGTATATTTAGTTATTTCTTTCAACAACTTTTTCCACCTTTCTCTCTCTTCAGTGTAAAGATCATATTAGTGGTATTTTAAATTATCATACCAGTTTACTTGTTCTATGTTGAACAGTAAAAAAAAAAAATTAAATTAAAAAAAAAGCTCCCCCCTCCAAAAAAAAGTAATGTCTTGTAGAGAACTACGTGTAAATTAGGTTCTTTGTTATTAATATTTTGATAACGCTGATGCTCCTGTATTTTACTCTTTGCTTTTGATTTATTTCATCTTGTACAGACATGGAATATAGACAAAGCAATGTCCTGTAAATTACTAATTAGTTGTAGAGAAAACTTCCTGAGTCAGTATGGTAGCTAAAACTGACACTGCACAGTGTTCAGATGGATGTGATTTCATTTCTTCCAAAGAACCATTGTTGAATATGTGTCATAATGCAACCAATTCACTCGAAAAATCTAGAATTATGTGTTTTTACATGCATTAAAATGTAATTTGTCTTTGGAATAGGCAGTTTTCTGTGCTGGAGAGTCATTGAAAATCTGTGTTGTATCTGCTATTTTGTAATGACAAACTTTCATCTACCCCCCCCCCCCCCCAGGATATTATAGTTGGTATCGTTATCACATTCATCCTGATGCTGATTGTATTCCAATTCATGGAGCCCCTGGATGCATTCCTCATCACCAATCCCTACGCCCCTGTCCTTACGTTCCTGGTGGTCTTCGTGCTCAGCGTGATCTACCCCACCCAGGACGGCTGGAGCAGTACGCGGGGCGACACCATAGTCATCATGGGCGTAACCACCGGGGTTTACGTCAGCCTCTGGCTCGGCCACCAGAAAGGCATCCCGCCGTCGTTCGACGAGCTTCCTCCCCGACACATCCGTTGGCCCGGTCCGTACGACGTCGCTGCGATGATGGCTCGAGAGCTCATTGGGCTGTCAATGATGGTGCTGGCTCATCTCACCTTCAAAGCGGCGATACTCGGCGTAATATCTGCCGTGTCCGGCGTGGAAATAAACTGAGGAGACGAAGAAAAAGATCTGGATCGAGGTGCCGATATAAGTATATCACCTACTTTGCAATTACTGCAACGGTATTTTTCTTATCTCCCTTTATGTTTGAAATAGTTGGGCTGTGAAGATTTCAAATACATATGCATGGAATTGAATGACTAGTTATGGTTAATTTTCAGTATTATTGAGTGATAGACATGCTATGTTACCAGGGTCTCTGGATAGTAATCACTGGTGTACCAAGTTATCTTTGTCTTGATGCTAAACTGTGTGGTATGTCCAGTTATTGTAGTTTTCAAGACTCCGTAAAATAACTTTGCCGTTTATATGTGGCAATCATTTGTTTTTGTCTGAGAAGAGAACTTCTATCATTTGCATGTATTTCAGGGTTCTGTGACTTCAGTGAAGATGTATTTAACAGTATTAACTCATTTTATTCACATTTGACTGTTATTACAATAATTGAATTAAGCTGTGTTATGCAACACAAATTTTAATGCAATAGAAAAAATATATATATAGTTTTGCTTTGTATGTGCAGTATCAATTTTTGATTGAGTACAATGTATGTTTATTTTCTGAGAAGAGAATTGTGACTGACAATTGTTCATGACTTCTATGAAGAAACTAGAAACATGCGGCATATATTTTGTGTCTAGATTTTTTTCACCATTTTGCTTCCAGGCAGGGAATTTGCGAGCGTTTATCTTCGCAATTTTATTATTTTTTAGAAGGCATATCAGGAAGTGAAAATTTTGTAGCTTCTTGGTCACAAATAGAGCTGTATTATTCTACTTTTTACAAAACTGGTTGGTTAATGTTTCATGAAACTTGGTGGTTTTCTTGTCACCTTAATCAATATTTGAAGTTCTATATCTCAAAAAAAAATCTTGCTATTCCCTGAATAATTATGCCAACATGCTTGTGTCAATATTGATTTAAATGATTTACTCCCAAGTTGAATGCACTTCATCAGCTACTCTTCATGGATTCCTTGTTAAACATTTACTATGTAACCCTACCATATCAGTATGAGAAACAAATTCACGATACTAGTTGAAATGTCAGGAATTCTTTCCATATGTCGGGTGATCGATGAATAAATATTTACAACCAATCATTGTTATCTATCTATTTATCCTCCATATATCTGTCTATTTATTTACCTATTTTTTTCTTCTCTATATTATTATTTATCAACATGTGTCAAAATTGGTATGGAATAGAGATATATGTTGCTATTCTGTGCTACCCCCACGTTTGTTATACCAAGCAAAATATAATTTTGTGTGTGGAACTTCCAGAAATGTTTGAACAGCATACATATTTATACAATATATGCATGTAGGTGGCTTTGATGAGTAGTAGTAATAATGATAATACACTGGTCATGTATAGTGTATGTGACATTCCAGTAGGTGCACTTTACAGAAATAGATATAAGGGCAATTCCAGCATTATGGTCATTGAGTCATTACATTTAGATTTTTTTTTGCAACTTTTAGGGCTTATTTCTAGAAATCATCATTATCATTCTGAACCTATTTGTGGTAATCTTAAACTCAAATTTGTTGTGTAGCTTTATATGGGATCAATTTCTATGAGGGCACCAGATGACATGCTTTTTTTCACTGCAGTCTGCAAGTAAACTAATTCAAGATAAATCCTTCCAGCCAGGAGTTACACTCCAGCTGGTGTATACATTGGTATAAGTTTTAACCTGTTTGGTTCTTAGGACATCTTTGACCTCTCCTTATCATGTCACTGCCCTTTAAAATGTTGCTTCTTAGTTTCTTTAATTCTGTAATACAGGGTACATCCTGTTCCGGTAACCAACGGATTAACAAAGGCAGCAACCAAATGTGTATAGTTCACTGCAAAATTATGTTTTAAATTTTCTCAGTTGATTGTACTTGTTTCACATCGTCAGGGAGGTTATAAGCGATGTACATGTACATGTACACTGTGTAATACAGTACATGTATCTGCCAGCACAGTATCAGACCAGCTCTAATACAACCCCCATATGGCTACTCGTTCATCAAAATTGATATGCATGCTGCATAAATGCAGTAACAAGGTGCAGGCCAGGGCTTAGAGACACAATGAATAGTACCTGCTCTTGCCTGCATCATAACATGAGCCTACCTTGTATTGCTGTAACCAGATTTACCTAGCATGAGCTAACCTGGTTTTGCTGTA
>JZLH01S0137602.1:0-14634 GCA_001188425.1 Eucidaris tribuloides
AGTATCACCAGTTGTTCGTAAAGTTGTTCGTAACTTACGAACAGCTTTATGAAACACGCCCCAGATCACCCAAAAGTTCCTGACCGAGAAGAAAATCACCGTGCTCGAGTAACCTTCCTACTCACCCAACCTATCCTCTTACCCAAACTCAAAGGTGTCCTGAATCAAAGGTACCGTTTTGAAGACGTGGACAGCATTAAGATGTCCATGACTACGGAGCTAGTTGTCCCTTATAAAAATAAACCATGGTTTTACTATGGTAATAGTATGGTAAAACCATGGTAATTTCATGATTCACCACGGTTTTTGGCAAATTTACCATGGTTGTACCATAGTAGTACCATGGTAGTACCGCGGCAGTATCATGGTAAATGTAGAAAACCACGGTATTACCATGGTTTACCATGATTTTACCATATTATTATCATGGTAAAACCATGGTTTATTTTTTTACTGGGGTAGGATCCGGAAGGATATGGAGGCGTGACAGAGAAAGATAGGAAAGTGCCTAGGGCTCCAGGAGGATTACTTCAATAGGAAAAAAAGTCGTAGTTTGATATTTGGTTTGGAATTATATTTTTTTTATGACTTTTCTGAGTAACCTCGTATACACAGTAAAGTGTAATTTTTTTAACGTGTGACTGCATCTTCGGGATTGTGTCTTCCATAAAATCTTTGGTGATCAATCCAAATGAAATTATTAAATGAGGCGTTTAGAGTGATAGGCTAACATTGTAATGCATTAATTTTAAAAAATTGTCAAACTTTGATATCTGAGCTACATAGTAGTGTTCAAATGGACAAATAAACAGCCTAGAATACAAAAGTTTGGAAAGTTTCACTGCCAATGGCAAGTTATACATGAATAAACAATAAATCTCGGGGCGAGTTTTATTAAACTAGGTGTACACACAGTAAGTCTTTGGGAGGAAATGGGCAAGTGAATTTGGTCAACTTACGATTTTCACTTTTTTAAAGCACTAAATAATCATTTTGAAATACAATTTTTTTCAGGGCTTCATTTTTAGACCTCATCAAAGACACTGGTAGCATGGGGAATCACGCGGCTCAGATTTTTTTAACTGGGGTAAATGTTAGCCAATACCTTTAAGAGATAATCGGTGAAGGTGTAGTAGCTAGAACTCAAATTATTTCCGATAGGAAAAAAGGCCCTCTTTATACATAAAGAGTCAGAAATAATAGAACGAATAAGTCAATAACATCAGATAATCCCTGTTGCGGATCTAATAAAAGACAACAACACATCACCTTAGCCCTTGTGTTACCTGTAAAGGTCATGCTTATGAAATTAGAAGATCAGTAATTACCTACAATTTGGCAAGTACATAAAACGCTAACTGTGGTGTAGTCTTTGTATCAGGCTCAGTTCACCAGAATCATTACAGTATTCATAAAACACTAATCTGCATAAGATCTAGTGCATGAAATTGCCATTTTGTAGTAAGAATGCATGCGCGTACATCTTTAATCTGGATAAAACTCACCATTATCGTACATGATGAAACCCTGGCAAGGGATTGAAAGTAGACTGAGTAATTATTGAAAAGTTAATCAATTCAAAGTTTAATGGTTGGTTTAATTCCAACGAAACTTTGTTTCTGCCCTCTATCCTTTGTTCTGAATGGTATTTTTTCTGCTTTATGCCAGTGTATTTATGATATTTTTTTTAGCCATGTAAACGGATCTATTAACTTTATTATTCTACTTCTTATCTACTTTTCTCTACAGGTACTAATTTATTTATAGTTGCAGCTCATGAAATCGGCCACAGTCTTGGGCTGGCACACTCAGACGTCAGTGGAGCGTTGATGGCACCATATTACCAAGGATACCGAAACAATTTCAGATTACCGCAAGACGATATTCGAGGAATACGCGAACTGTATGGTAAGTAGTGATGTATCCCGTGTTACAATGTGATTACACATGCATAATTTAAAAAAGAAAAGAAGTGACAAAAAATTCAAAATCTACGTAGATATTCGATTCGGCTGGCCAGATAACGTTAACGAGGCAAGACACTCAAGACAGAAATTCAATTGAAAAAAAGATTTGGAGTAATCTGGATTGCCATGATCTAAAAGATGAAAGAAGATGTAATACAACGAACAACTATCTGGTTAACAATGAACTAAGGTTTTGGAGAGGAATTAACAGTTAATCCAACTACACCACCCAAAGTTGTCACAATACAAATGTTTTCTTTCATTTGATTTGTACTATGTGATATCATATTTTTTTTTGGGGGGGGGTGAGAAACAGTCTCGAATCATGTAACTATAGTCATGATTTCAGTTTTTTGTATAATGCAGTGTGTCTCAAAAAAAAATTGCAGGTAAAAACCGCCTCTTTTACAATTACGAAATACTCTTGTGACATGATGCTTACATCAACGTCACGAACATAGTCTTAGCCTTCAAAGGCCGTTAGTTTTGTTCAATTTGCTTGTTTTAAAGTGATAGGCTAACATTGTGGAGCTTCAATTTAAAAAAAAATCAAACTTTGATATCTGAGCTACATAGTAGTGTTCAAATGGACAAATAAACATCCTAGAATACAAAAGTTCGGAAAGTTACACTGCCAATGGCAAGTTATGCATGAATAAAGAATTAAAACTTGGGGCGAGTTTTAATAGCTTAGGTGTACACACAGTAAGTCTATGGGAGGAAATGGGCAAGTGAATCTGATCAACTTACGATTTTCTCTTTTTTAAAGCACTAAATAATCATTTTGAAATACAATTTTTTCAGGGCTTCATTTTTAGACCTCATTAAAGACACTGGTAGCATGGGGAATCATGGGGCTCAGATTTTTTAACTGTGGTAAATGTTAGCCAATACCTTTAACCTTGAGATATGTTTATTTAAATACGAAAGGGTAAAATCACAAATGTGTCACTTTTACTACAGTCCCTTGTAAAAGTGACACAATTGTGATTCCACCCTTTTGGTATTTACAAGATATCTTGAGATTAGAATAAGCGAATTGAATAGAACAAATAGCATTTGAAAGCAAAGACTTTGTCCTTTAAGTTGATGTAAGTTTTATGTCACAGGAGTATTTTCCAATTGCCAAAGAGGGCGTTTTTACTGGTACAATTTTTTGAGACATGCTGAAGCACGTTTAAAATAATTGTACAAGTGAAAAGCGCCTTCTTTGACAGTTAGACAATATACGTCAACATCAAGGGCAAAGGCTTAGCTTTCCTATGCTGTTTGTTCTGTTCAAATTGCTTGTTTTAATCTCAAGATATCGTGTAAGCAACAAAAGGGTGGAATCACAATCGTGTCACTTTTACGGTAAGAGGGCCTGATGCTATCAGTGACTGTAGTACAAATGGCACATTGGTGATTTTACTTGTTCGTTGTTAACTGAACATATCTCAGGATTAAAACAAGCAAACTGAACAGAACAAACGGCATTTGAAAGCTAATATAAAATATGCTTGTGATGGTGCTGTAAGCATAATGTCACAGAAATGTCTTTCTCATTACCAAAGAGTGCGCTTTTGACTTGCATAATTATTTTTGAGACACACTGTATAGCCTGTTAGGTAATAAAAAAAAACTGTCACAGTCAGTGTCACAGTGAAACACGAAAGGGCCCATTTCGCTAACCAATTATTGAATGACCCAAAATTTGGGCAGAAGATATCGGAAACTTCGAAAAGTTCTGGTATGTTCTTGTATGCAACACTAGCAGCAAAATCTCAAATAAATTAAGGGAAAATAAATATTATGTCAAAATCATTTTTTAAATGCCCAATTCAAAAAGTCGTCACACGTTCCTTAATTCCATGATGATCCCCCTTTAAAAGTCTGTAGGTCGAGCAGAAGTTACTAAGTTCCTTGAAAAAGAATAGAGTAGAATAATTTTAAAAAGACACAATCTACATGTATTTTAATGTCATTGATCAGAACACGTTAAATTTTAAAAGTTGTTCTCTCCTGACATTCCAGATGCCATAGCCATATGTATGTCAAATACTTGGCCAAAAAAAGTTGTGCACCAGACTTGCTTTCATACACTCGAAAAATATAAGGGTGCAATAATATTGAGGTGCATAAATTGTGAAGTTGCAATTTTAAGCTCACGAAGGTGCAAAGTGTGAAAATGTATCCCAAAGGGTGCAAAAGTGCTGAGGGACTGATATTGTGACACCTGTGCAACCACGATGCACCCTAATTTCTGAGAGTGTACTGATTTGTACCGTTTTTTCTAGTATCCATACAAGCGTTTGCATATAATTATGTGTTTTTACTCTAAAAAAAAAAAAACTTCTTTTTTTTAACCGGGTGAGTTAGCTCAGTGGTAGAACGCCCGCTTCTGGTCCGGGGGATTGCAGGTTCCGGCTCGTTGTCGGGTCATACCAAAGACCATTATAAACATGGTACCTACTGCCTGTATCCTGGCGCTTGGATATGTAGGGGTTAAACGCATGGGACTACCAGAGGACTAACTCCCCACTGCAGTCAAACTGCCTTGCGCAGCCATGTTGCCTAGGGTTACTGAAACGGAGATAGGCGCTGCCCATAGGAGCATTACGGGTTTAACCTTTTAACTCCTTTTCTTTTTACTTATATTTTCTTATCTCATTTCCTCTAGGTACAAGGCAACCACCAAACCGTCCCCAAGGCCCGAATAGACCAAGTGGACCAAGTCGACCTCCCAACAGTCCCAAAGACAGGGCAGTGTGTAACGCAAACGTCAATGCTGTAGCCTACGGAGCACTTCCGGGTCAACCAGCCGCTCTTTATGTTTTCAGTGTAAGTTGATAGTAATCTTATTTTAAAATAGATACACGTATTATAGACCTTGAGTTTTGTTAAGATGTACCAGGTGTCTCAAATGATAAATTAATAGATTTGACACGTTTGATCTGTAATAACTAAAAAAAAAAAAATAAAACCTATACATAAAATAATACTGAAATTTATTGTAAGTAATAGGTAATAGTGTTTATTTTTGTTAGAAGTTGTTTAGATATAATCATACAATTATTTTCACGTAACTCAGTCGTGGTGTATTTTTTAATTAGATTAAAAAAATAATAAATTCCAACCCTTGTACAAAATTAACGTTATGTACAGGAGTGTGTGTGTGTGTGTGTGTGTGTGTGTGTGTGTGTGTGTGTGTGTGTGTGTGTGTGTGTGTGTGTGTGTGTGTGTGTGTGTGTGTGTGCGTGTGTGTGTGTGTCTGAGTGTGTTTTAATCCCCACAAATCAGTCATGGACAATAGCTGTGAATACCACACCTTGCAAACAAGCTTCTGGTCAAGGTCGAGGTAAATGGATGCTTTATAACAAATTTCCGTTTGACTGTTAGTCTCATGAATATTTGATAACGTATTCATCTACCCTGAGCCTGGACTAGAAGCTTACTTACTACAGATTTCAATGTGTGGTATTCACAGTAATGGTTTATGGCTATTCTGAATGAATTATATAAGCACACATCCATGTTATCAAATTCATGGTATTTTTTTTAATTAGGTTTAAAAGTTTTGTAAATGCCCAGTCCCATATACACAATAAAAACTTTTACCGGAGTCAATGAGTATGTATGTGTGCTTAATCGCCCAGAATATCCATGAACAATGGTTGTGAATATCACACCTTGGAAGCTGTAGTAAGTAAGCTTCTCATCCAGGTCCAGGATAGATGAATACTTGATTAATTATTCTTTAGACTTTTACAATAAAAGGGAAATTTGTCATCTGTAACTTAAAAAGCATCCATGTACCTGCATGGATCTGGACCAGAAGTTTGTTTCCAAGGTGTGGTATTCACAGCCATTGCCGGATGACTATTGTGTGTGGATTAAGCACAGTCTGACAAACAAATGCATTGCCTCCCGTATAAAATTGTAATTTTGTACGGGCGGTTGGACTTAAGTAAAATGTAAAACATTACTTCAAAACTAGGCATGAATTTCATGAAACTGATTTTCAAACCCAACTCCGAGAAAATTTTACACTATTATAACCAATATTAAAGTACAGTATCATCTTTTTGTTTTTTTTAGTTAATTAAAGATGAAACGTGACAAATGTTATTCTTACTTGTGGTACATATAACGTAGGCCTATATGCTAAGTAAATCTCTACATTATTGTTGAAGTTGCAACTTATTATTATTATTATTATCATTATTACTATTATTATTACTATTGTTATTATTATCATCATCATCATCAACAATCGATTATGTGTCATATTATTGTTGTTTTTTCCTCATATGCGCATTCCGTGATGTAGGAAACAACAACAATATATATGACAATATGATGTTGATGATGATGTGATGATGATGAATGATGATGATGATGATGATGATAGATGCACGGCGACCTCCGCGACGATATAATGATATTCATAAGGATAATAAAAGAAATAATAAAAATAATAACAGTAATATATATACATAGAATAGTAATAACAAGCAACAATGATATAACAATATTAATAATAAAATAGTAATATATGGATAATGATAATAATTAATAATAATACATGATATTAAAGGTATAATATAATATAATAATTAATATAATAATAATAATATAATAATCAATAATGTAATATAAATACTGATAGATAAAATACTAATAAAATAAAATAGACTAATATTTAATTGATACCAACTAATGAATCTGCATATGCATGATATTGTTTTGTTATACAGGGTGAACAATTCTGGGTCAAAGACCGGACGAGCCAGCGTCGAATTGCGGGCAGCAAACCGAAACAGTCTTCGTAAGATATGCATCCAGTACCTGACAGCAGCATTTATAAAGAGCTGTCAGGAATCACAGGCGAAAATGGTATCTTTCAAGGTAGGTATTTTGCGTTTGTTGGTTTGAAATCTTTGATATGGTGACCGAACGTGTGGGATACTTTTGGTCTTCTAAACGTTTCTCACTGCGTCTTGCTTCTGGGATATAATCATGTGGTTTTCCATTTAATCTATAGCCAAATCATTATCGACTGGCAGCACGTTCTTTTTTTTACCAGGAACTTGTTTTCGAAAATTATACAGTTCGCTCGATTCCGAAAAAAAATCTATGAAAGGCGATAGGCTAACATTGTGGAGCTTGCATTTAAAAATTGTCAAACTTTGATATCTGAGCATAAGTGTTCAAATGGACTAACTAAACACCCTTGAATAAAAAAGTTTGGAAGTTACAGCTGGCGCAATGGCTAAAGTTAATGCAATGAATAACAATTAAAACTCGGGGCGAGTTTTAAATAGCCTAGATGTTACAAAACAAGTAATCTAGTGGGGCAAATGTGGAAGTGAATCTGGTCAACTTACGAATTTTCACTTTTTTAAAGGCACTAAATAATCAATTTATGAAATAGCAATTTTTTTTCAGAGCTTCATTTTTAGAGCTCATCAAAGACACTGGTAGCATGGGGAATCATGTGCTGCAGATTTGTTTAACTGTGGTAAATGTTAGCACAATACTTTAATAAAAATATAAATGGCGCTCAGTGACTGCCTCGTTATTGCTGAATATAAGACATTGACAATAAGGACTATACTGTGAGAAAAGCGTGTTTTGAATTTATTTATTTATTTATTTATTTATTTAGTTATTTATTTATTTATTTATTTATTTAATTTATTATTTATTTATTTATTTATTTTTATCAACTTATTTTATTCATTCATAGCATGTTCACAATGATTTTCCAAAGTAAGTACACCATTGTCACATTATCATTAGTAATAGAGAGTGCAAAGGAAAAAAAGGCTGTTATACAATCTTTCAGTATATCACAAATTACACGTACGCGGAATACAAGTGCAAACATGATCATGCATAGGTGTGCAGCATAACTTAGACTAGAGAGGCTTGAAACGATGCAACACCAATATTGAGATGCGCTACAAATCAGACAAATCTGACACCTAGCAAATATTTACAATAAATTTACAGCAGAGAAAGAGAAAAGTAAGTAAGTAGTTGCGTGTTACCTGGCCAATATGCACAATCCTCATATGGTAAATGATATTTGTTTACGAAGTTGCGTCAATGTTTAAAGGATTAACGCAATTCACTGTTAAAATGGTTGTTTAAAATTTAAACAACGCTGGCAATACTGTTATGAACTATAACAATCCCTACTGCAAATTTTTTATTTATACAAATTGTGTGCAATTGCACGATCATAAACCTCTGTGCATATTTAGCCACGAATTTTGCGTAAAAAAACAAACAAAAATTGTATTGCGATGAGAGGCTTTCGTATTGAATGTATTGGTTGCATAGTAGTAATACGTGTGTTTTTACACAACCACTCTAACAGTGGACAGTTGTGGCCGGCTGTTATCTCTGTTTATGTTCAATTTCTCCACAGTATACAATCAAGGTCCTACCACACACTTATGTATTTATAACTGCACAAATATAATACGAACAAACTAACAACACGAAATTGAGTTTAGAATTGATTTGAATTTTTGGAAGGACGGAGCGAGTCCTGGATCAAGTCCATTTTATTTCAATGTCTTGAGTGATTAACCATCGATTTGGAATAAGATTTCGGGCCCATTTCTTTCCAGTTGAAGAAACACTTCATTCACAATTTAACCATGCAATTCATGTCTTAACTTACCACCGCCTACACAATGTAAGTACAAGGCTTCATAGACCATTTGTCAGCAAGCTTTCCGTTCACTCCTGTGGACTTCTGAAGCTAATTGATCATATTCAACGACGTTGCCTAGTTAGCGCTGTCTGCTTCTCTGCGACCACTTGACAGATGATAGGTGGCAAAGCATAATGCCAGAGTCCATGTTCAGTTGTGGTTGAAGACTATATTGGCGTAGATTCCAGGCCTCACTAAAATTCATAGAGTTTGGAAATCTCCGCTAGCTGACCTTTATTTTCTACGTTTCGTTCGACAGGTATCAACTCATTCAATCTATTTTTTAATGATAAAAATAAGCTTTGAAAATGTTTGCCCTCCAACAAGATTCGAAGAGAGGATGCTTAAGATATGAAGACTGCTCTGCTAACACACAGAGCTAGCTGCTATTCGGTGACGAGCATTGGTATATTTTGTGATCTTATTGTATGTAATCAAGTTGTTCACGAGGTGTTCAATGATTAATGAGCCATCACGTCATCGGCCGAACGAGATTTCCAAGCTCATGAATATTAATGAGCCTGCCGAATCTAGCGCCAATATAGTCTCAACCATTCTGTTAAAGGATTAAGTCCTGCTTATCATGGAATAGACGGCTTTCAACTTTCTTCGCTAGTTTTGTTACTTTTCAAAGTTCAATAATCAGGGCTATCATCCCGTCTTAATTGTTAGCTGTACTAAATGCGTTTTTTGAGAGTGTGTTCAGTTCTATAGCTCATGGGATGGGTTGCTCAATTTCAGGGGCTATTTTGCTTTCCTTCAGTCGATCATGGAGAATCACCATAACTTTATCACCAACTTTTATCATATTTGGCAGGTCAGGAAAATCTGGGAGTTTATCTCAGGGTGGGCCTACAACCCTGCGAGATATCAGAGACGCACCGGTATTAACGTCAGACTCCGTCGACTGGGAAATCCGCCGTTCCAGTGGGCCGAGATACAAGATCTAGCGTCTTTCGGGGACGCGGTAACTGGCGAACTGAATCGATGAAACGAATGAGGGCAGACAGGGGCTACCCGAGAACCATCAAAGACAACTGGAGGGGTATAGGAACGGTCCCTTCTCAGCGTGGTGGACAGAAAATAAAAGTAAGTTATTTGGCTATAAAGACTTACAGAGATAATCGCCAACGCACAATTAAGAACTAGTAAGACTACTTTGCTATCCTAAGTACCTCATCAAATATGGGAGAAAAAAAATAAACTTTGAGTCAGTTTGCGGCTGCTTTTTACAGACACCATTGGCAAAAATGCTGTGAATGGGAATGAGTAGATTTCTACTAAATCAGCTGAAATTTAAAGCCCAAGTTTAGTTTTGGGATTTTTTTTTTTTTTTTGTTATTTGAAAGCTTTATGTCGCCAAAGGTCATCCTGCCAAAACTAAACTTGGGCTTTAAACTTTGTGTCGATTATTTCTTGTCAAAATTGGCGCACAAGTGGTGGTTCTTATCAAAAAGACAATTACGTCGCATATCAAACGCAACTTTTAATATGCGCCTTCAGAATTATTTCCCATGCTGTTCTAAGCTTTGTCAACGATTTCAGGATGGCCGCTTTGATGCGGCGTGAGTGTTAATTCACGCAAGAGCAACGACACCGATTGAATAATGCAAAATGATTTTACAATATTCGCTGAAGGTTAATGTGCGCATAGTGTTGGCCGATTGTGAATTTGTGAATTTATACAGTGAGGCACAATTAGCATAAATTTGTAATAATTGCCATTCTATGATTGTTCAAGGTATGTCAGTAAGTGATAAAAGAATGGTTACGCATTTTTTGATTTATGTACAGCAGTCATATTTTAATTAAAAAAAATGTATAACCTCTCGAGTCTGCACAAATTTGTATCACATCCATTTATTTCACTGACTACTTTCTGTGTAATTTCATTGCAGAAAAGGTGAAAGCTAACTTTCCTCATCGGCGGAACGTGGCATACCTTCAAAGATAACCAAGTCTTCTTTACGGCGCGAACTAAAATCTTTCTACCTCTGATTGGCTGTTATGCGGACAGAAATTTAGGTGCAGCGGGATCCAGGGCGCGAGTGACCATGTCTCACTACTTCTACTCGTGTCGTCAGCTATACGCAGGCATCCAACACGCACTATGATGTCATAGTTTGAACTTATAGATTTATATGGAGTCAATTGACGTCATGGGCAAAGATTGTTGATACTACATGACGTAACGGATCGAACGCGACACCAGATACCCAAAATCACACAAGGACATTATTTATGGTGATTATAAATATACATTGTCGATACCGGTTCGAGCACGATGACCGTATTTTTAGTATATCTAGCTGGAGACAGACTTGATTTCAATATAACACAATCTCCACAGACCCGCCACGTTAATTTATTTCTTAGTCTCAACGGGAATATGTATGTACATTGTTACATGTATAATGCTGCAATTTTTATATCTTATCTTGAAGAACCATGGTGCATATGAATAACGCATCCATGTTTCAATGTCCATATCAATGTTGCCTTGCCGATGTGCGCAAAAAGTTTTTGGCAGCTGAATTGAAGTGCACCAGAAAATAGTCCGACCCCTGTCCACTGTTAATTACTAAGGATTACATGTATATATCCGTTCATCATTGTTTGCAGTCGATAACATTCAGAATGATTATCGCATTTGATTGCACACATATTGTGTGGTGAATGTATTATGTTTATGATTTATGTTCCAAAGTTGCTTATGCATTCCTTATTTTTGTAATAGCTCACCAAATGTCAACATTTAGGGTTCAAGTGACATTACAATAATCACACAGGCTAGAAAATAGTTGGTATATAAAGTAATGTAGTTTTACTTATGTGGCTCGTAGGCCACACGTAAAATATGCGTTATAGTGGGTAAACGCAATTCTAAACCGCATTTTTACATATCACTGATGTAAAAATGTTCAGAGGCTAAACGTCGTGTGGTCGAATCCACCTAAACATCGTGTCGCATTTCTAGACACTGAGGGGTCGTGTTCAGCAGTAGCAAGACGTGGGAACAATGGTGGTTGCAACCCGGGTCGATCCGGGTTGACTCGGTCCATAATTCCGTTCACATGACTAGAAAGCGACGAACATTCGACCCGCATCAATCCACACCGAAAAATTGGCATATCTGACCCAGAAGATAACGTTCTCGTGGACCTGTTACGTAGGTAGAGATGCATGCGGGTATCGATGTAAATACGCTGACACTGTTGCTCATGAAATATGCGTCGAAAATCAATCAGCGATATCAATCAGTCTGTAAAATCGACCCAGTGGGTCCGGATCAGGACTGCTAACGAAAAATTTAAATTTCCTCCACGGACGACCACTTTTCCCCTAGCGCCTAAACCCCCCCCCCCTAATTTTCCTCCTATCAACCTATGTTTTGCTACCTAGCAAATCATGCAAAAGGTATCTTTTACCGTATCAGGTATGCACCGACAACCTACGGTTGGCTAAAATCACTACGGTAGGGTTTCCCCTACGAGTGCAACCTGATCCGGGTCGAAAGGTATCATTTCTCTTCACCGCTAGGAGTCGAATGGCGGGTGCGAACCCGGGTTCGATCTCGGGACCCTGCTGTTGCAGTCAAATTTAAACCCCGGGGAAGAAAAACCTTTCCCGGTTATTTAACGCGGAGTTTTTCTCCTATGGGAAAATCATGGTAAAATTCACGTTAACCGGAGTTTTCATATTTAAGCCAGAGAAATTTCTCTGGTTAAAGTTTTATGCAACGGGCCCCAGGATCAAATTTTCGACCGCGGGTCGAACCGCGGGTTCGGTTTTTTCAGCTGTTTGGCGTTTCACAACCTGACGTCGATCGCGGTCGATCCCGGGTCGAACCGCGGGATGTGGGAACAAACTAGCTATACTGTGGAACCGCCCTAGGTGTCAGATTATTCTCTAACACTCTTGTGTCATTTGCTAACTATGTTTAATTGCTAAAGCGCACTTTTTTACAATGCACCTGAGTGTGTCTTTTCAGGCCAAAGTAGGTAGACTTGCATATTACTTTTCCACGAAAGATGGTAGATTTCAGCAAGTATATGTTATGCTGGTTTTTGTTGTTTAGCCGCCGAGTGTGTGTTTGTTTGCGTGCTCATTCCTTAAGTAAAGAGGAGGGGGAATACCAAGTCAGGGCTTAAGAGGTTATCACAGTGGCATTACTTTAACCTTATGGAATGCAGTCAAAAATGCCTCAAACCAAGTAATTGCAAAAAAACAACCAACTGACGTGGAGTGTATATCTAGGATAAAAGGAATTTTACGAAATTACGCTTTAAAATTGTCGAAGCGACAATAAAGAAAAAAAATCGTTATTTTTCACGCTCGCTGTTAAATAATGAGAGTATGTATATTCGTCTACAAAGAAAAGAAATGTTTATATACTGTATATAATAAGATATACCAATTGTGTTATAATCTCAAATGCAATATTTTTGTGATATTTGTAATTATTTCACGGTGTTAAATTGTTTAATGAAGATTTGTGGCCTTCACTTGTAGTGTATTCTGCCAAGCAATAAATGTATTTTTTCCCATTACACAAGTGAGTAATTTATTGAGCAATAAAGTAATATACAATAATTGTTCAAGAGACACCAAATTTACTATATGATATTTGTACATATATGTTTAAGAAAAAAGAGTATGACTGCACCTCACAATTTTTTGATAAGTTGCATATTTATATTTTCCAGAATAGAACAAGCAATAAGTTTCTGAACTATATGTCAGGCAAACACACACCTTCATAAAGCTTTTGTTTTGACGCTTTTAAAATGGCAACTTATCACAGTTGATCGTTCGGCGACTTAATCTACATTCTTACAAGGCAATATACCACCGTGGCAATAAGCTGTGTTTGTTGAAATCGGTGCAATTATCTTTATTTCAACGAATCGTCCACAAATAATAAATAGTGACTTAACTAGAGGGGATTACTACTTCACTGTGTTGTGTCTCATGTGTAGATAAATGTCGCTTAGTGATGTGAAGTTAGTTATAGGCAGGATAATGGCTTTTTTGTTGTTGACATTTTTAAAATTAAAATATTTGAGATGTTTCAGAGACGCTGTAAGCATCTGGATTAGAGTTGGATTACTAAGTGAGTAGTGGAATAAAAGATGATAATTATGTCGGGTGTGTATTAGTGAGGGTTTGTAAACGTTATAGCTAGAAGAAATTCGCTTAATGGGAGGAAATTTGTGATCAAGCGATTGTAGCCACTTAAAGGCAGTGGATCTTCACTTCGAAACATGGCCCCCAAAAACAGGAAAAAGATAAACCATGTCCGTTAGCTGATTGATGAAGGGCATGTCTGGTAAATCTGGGGGTCAGTGATTACGTACGTCATTTGACAAGTGTGAAAGATAAACAATAGGCCGTTTAGTGTACGTTCTATTTGGTAGGAATTTTTTTCGCTCGCCGAGAAAAAAGTTCAAATCAGAGTCTAACGTCACTATAATTCCACTAAACTGAGTTTTTTAGCTCCTGTATTGTTGGCTGTACGGTTCCAGTGGTGGCATTTTCTTCTAATGGGCAATCGTTTTTTCAACAATGTTAATTAGGTTTAGGTCAATGCCAAAGAAGCTATACCCTGGCTTTAAACGTAGACAGTTTTTCGGGTTGTATGCGTGTTGACTGAAAGATATACTTTTATTTTGTATATTCTATAAGTCCTTAAAGAAAACTAAATGGACGATAGAACGGGAAGGAGAACTAGGGTAAATACAGTAAGTAAAAGAAAGGTTAGATAAACAAATTTAAAGCGCTAGTTACTTATCATATACGCCAAACAAAATCACATAATTTTGTTCAAGGTTTTAGTTCAATTCTATCAAATACAATTTTAACGCTGCGCATCTAGTAATGAAAAATACAAAATATAAGAAAGTACAACACACTATTACAGTTCCAGGACCAATTTTAAAAGCAAATTAATATAGCTTAAAG
>JZLH01S0137602.1:31242-36242 GCA_001188425.1 Eucidaris tribuloides
AAAAATGAAGCCCTGAAAAAAATTGCAGTTTAAAACGATCATTACGTGTTTTAAAAAAGTGAAAATCATTGAGAGACCATTCCAGCTTTCCCTCATAGACTGCTGTGTTGCAGAATTTCCTATCGGCTGAGAATATATTAATGTGTCAATTTGTATCTGCACATATTGTACTAGTGATAGCAAAACTGTCCGAACTTTTGTGTTCAGGGGTGTTTATTTGTCCATTCAGAGTACACTGTCAGATATGTCAGATAGCAAAGTTCGACAATTTTTTAAACGGGTCTTTCACAGTGTTATACAGTGTATCCCAGAAAAAAGGAAACCGGATTTCATAGCAAAAATGTTCTATCATAATGAATAATTTCTTCAATGAATTAGGTATGTTTGTAAAGCTCCGTTTCTCTTCTTTCATTTGATACATAACTTATCATTCATCGTTCACGCATGACTGAATTAAAACAATGAATATTGGTGCCACCAAAATTTAATTTGCAATATTTTTTTTACATAATTACATTTGTAAATTAATGACATTAATTTACATTTATCATTAAATAATAATTTATCATTAATTTATCATTAAATAGTAAATGTAATTATTTTTTTAAAAAAATATTGCATAAATATTCATAATTTCTTCTTTTATCAGACACCTTATGCGTAAAAAAACGAGTATATGCCGGAGAACAAGTAAAATTTAAACATGCCTATTTCAGTGTGATTTTTAGAATGAATACATTTTGAGCAATTGGAAGCGAGTTGAACAAAAAGGATCAGGCACAACCTATACGAACATACGGTACATACACATTCACATACATATACACACATACATACATACACACACACACATGCACACACATACACACACACACACCAAAATTTAATTTGCACGCGCATATTCCATCTTTGAGTGCATTTTCATGGTAGTAAATGTAATTATTTAAAAAAAAATATTGCATAAATATTCATAATTTCTTCTTTTATCAGACACCTTTTGCGTAAAAAAACGAGTTTATGCCGGAGAACAAGTAAAATTTAAACATGCCTATTTCAGTGTGATTTTTAGAATGAATACATTTTGAGCAATTGGAAGCGAGTTGAACAAACTGAATACATTCAAGCATGACATTTTGAATTTCAAATTTGCTCGTGCAAATGATTTTATGACTGTGTCCCTTTTTATTGTCTTTGCTCAGCCATGCGTGAATGGGAATCTCTGTGACCGCTTTTAAATTAAAGAAGAGAAAATATGCTTTCCAACCTTGTACGATTTTCTTTTTATATTTGTTATCAAGACATAAAAATATCTTCATCAATCTCGGTTTCCTTTTTTTCTGGGACGCACTGTATAGCGTATTTAAGAGTGTCAAACAGTATTCTCTATTCACCATGTATTCTTTATCACCATGTACTAAAATTCTCACAATTCTCACAATGTATTTTTAAAAAATCTTAAGTTATTCCTGTTACTTGCCGGCTCCATCTTTCTTTAAGTCAGGCAGTGGTCACAACGGAAGTCTGGCTTCCAGAGGTTGAAATTAACCCATCCTAACGGGAAAACTACTAGTTTCAGTACTGCGGGTGCTCCGGATGGTTCGTACCCGCAGCAACGCATCGAAAGAAGATATACAGTCAAAGGGTATGGAATTGAGATTGTCACGGAGAGTAAAACCTAATTATACGTATAACTTATAACAATTACCTCACAGATATATATCTGAAAGGTGAAATGAAATTCTGAAGTATATCTATACAAAAACACCTATACGGCAATACAATACATTGCAGGTTAAAACAACAGCAAACACACACACACACTCACACTCACCCACACTCATCCCACACACACACACACACACACACACACACACACACACACACACACACACACACACACACACACACACACACACACACACACACACACACCACACACACACACACACACACACACACACACACACACACACACAAGCGCGCGCGCAGATATGAATATATACCCCCTGTATACGAGCACAGATAAAGATGCAAAGTACACGCATCTATTACAAGAGAGTCAAATGAGTAAATTCCATATTCAGGAAAACTTCAAGAAGTAAAGGATGACGTAGAGGTGTAAAGGATAATTTGTTTCTTTCCTGGCTTACTCTATGAAATATATTCTGACAAGTATCCTTCCTTTAAATTACGTCATCGTATTGCGGGGTCAAAACCGTCAATTGCAAACGTATGGCTATTTTTCCTTATACCGTCTCCGGCCATCTTGATCAAAGATTTAGACTAAGAATAATATTCCCCTACTTTGAAAGCGTAAGTATTACTGACATGAATTAGTCTATAGAGAGCAGAAGGATTAACTCCCATTCATTGGAATGATTGAACACACTAATCTACTCTACATACAAGCAAACCTATACGAACATATACATACGGTACATACACATTCACATACACACACACACATACATACATACATACACACACGCACACGTACTCACGCACACACGCACATATATACACGCACACACACACGCACACACACATGTACTCACGCACACACACATACACACATACACACACAAACACACACACGCACACAAACACACATACACACATGCACACACGCACATACATGCGCACACTGAAATTGTAAAGCAGTTTGTCTGCAATATTACGAATCTTGCTTGTGGGAGATGAATAAATGAACAGCTCTTGAGAATTCAACAGTTAAGTCCATTTATTCATGATTTACTGTAACGTAATTGTTAAAAGCACATGCCCAACAACTTCCCACATTACAATACACTTTCTTGATACTCAAGCTGATCAAAATATACAATTTCATCCGTTGTGCTTTGAACAGAATGTATCCAAATTACAAACAATTATCGTTGTTCAGGGGTGAGAGAAAATGGAAGTCACAGTTGTTTACCTTTTGGGCGATCTGTTCGGAACAACCAATAGATGTAGCTGATTCGGCTATGTTTAGGTATTCATTTTCGTCGGTTTTCCGGCAGAAGGGCCCTAGCATACATTATGTGCCCGGCAAAAGGGCCTTAACACTGAATTGCCTCTAACTTGAAAAACATTGGCTCTTTCACATGAAATCAAAGTAGTGTGATAATTTTAGTTCCTTCTGTCAGTCTGTTAAGTGCTAATATCAAATAAGGCAATAATTAGAGAACATTTACTATTAAGGCCCTTCTGCTGAGAACATACGCTAGGGCCCTTTTGTCGGACAACCGACGCAGTATATCCATAAGTCTCCCCAAAATAAATCTGGCTAGACTTGATGAAATGGAAGCCTTTTTTGATCGATCAGTGATGTCATGTATTGCCATACTTCGTCGCTATTCCTGGCTTGCTGCCTGTACTTGCCAAAAACGTGTGACAGGGGGCTAAAAACGCATCTGTTAGTCGTAATGTTTTGGGCTGGGTCCACGAAGTGGGTATCAATAGATTGTGGGCTTATTGCCAGTGCACAAATTTAGGCCAAAATCTGCGGGAATCATAATTTCCGCCCTTGTCAAACTAAAGTAAAATACATTCTTATTTGCTGGTATGCTTTCGAATGGATTCTACTATTTCCTGTTCTTAAAGGCAGTGGATCTCTTTTGCATGCCTAAAAATTAACATTGTGTAAATACAATGGCATTTAGAAGAAAATACCATCTGGGAACCTCTAGCAAAATATAGGAGCTAGAAACTCAGTTTTAGTGGAATTAAAGTGACTGTTAGACTCAGATTTGAATTTTTTTCTCGCGAGAACAAAATTCCTACCATAGAACGTACACTAAACGGCTATCGTTTTTGTTTTGCATTTTTCAAATTCTAGGCAATCACTGACCCACAGATTTCACAGACATGCCCTTCATCAATAGCCTAAGGGCATGGGTTATCTTTTCCTGGTTTGCGGGGATGTTTGCAAATGAGATCCACTGCCTTTAATTTAATGCTATTTTAGTGTACTTTTAGAGATCGACACCAGCCAACACACACAGTTTAGTCTTTGTATGCTACAGGAGTCTAACAACTGCACACAACCATGAATTGGATCTAACTATGATGAGTCAACGTGTTACCTCAAATGAAAACGATTAAAAACTACCTGAGAAAAAAAAGTAATAATAATTTTGGTTTAAACTCTCTCCGCCCCACGACTCCAAAACATCAGTAACATAATCATCTGATCATCGTGTTTCGCCAACGGAGCGCAGACGGTTAATCTCGTATATTTTTTTCTTGAACTCACGATTTATTCATTCATTTATTTGAACAATATTTCAATAGGGCACCCTTTCAGCGATATGTTGGCATCAATATGGGCCCTATGCATAAAAACAATAAAATCTGTACATGAAATAAAACCTAATAGTAATACATTTATACATATTATTCTAAAACACAATTAGTAGATGTTAAATACAGACTATATTAATTCAAATATGATAAATAAACGTCGTCGTTCGGCAAGTAAAAGGGCAATAGTGGCAATGCAATATACATTGCCATATTGCCATTTTAGTTGCCTAGCGACGACATATAAATAGTGCATTAAATTGAAATTGAAATTGAAATTATGTCACTGTGATTTTCCCATTTCATTGTTAACAAACATGGAAGTAATGCGTATACATTTTATTCTTAAACACAATCAGATTGTAAAAAAAAGTCATATAGACTAAATCAATTTAAACATTACAAGTAAACATATAAATAGTATTTTTAATTTACATTATGTAGGACTTAAGTTCTTTTTTGAAACTTAAGTTCTTTCTTGAAACTAGAACGGGTGGGTTTAGTTTTAATATTTAGCGGTAAAGTGTTGAACATCGATATTGCGGAATTGATAAATGATTTTTTTGTAATATTCGGTATTGCATTTTGGAATGTAGAGCTTTTGGTTTGAAGCAGATCGTGTATTAACATTATGTTTAGCAGATATGTATTGTGTATGAGGAAAGAAGTTACGGGGAGGTGGATAAACGTGTTTGTGT
>JZLH01S0137602.1:41242-42601 GCA_001188425.1 Eucidaris tribuloides
ACCAGTAAATTACTGAACTTTCGGAATATTTAAGTCTCTATTTCTACATTACAGCACTTTAAAATGTCCTATTGCAATACAATGTCTTTACCCCAATAGAAAACAATGATACAATTAGGTAAGCGGCATAGCAGTAAGGGCAAAGTATAGTTTGGTCGATCGGACAACTTTTTTATCAATCCTTTTACAAAGTATGGTAATACGACTCAAATTATTTATATGGTGACGTTACTGTGCTTTTTAAATTATCAGAGAGCAGATATCGCCATGGACATTTCCTTTGACCTTTGTTTTTATTTTTCGTCAATCCCCTCCCCCAATTAAAAAAAAGTAAATAAATGAAATGTTTAAGAGCGGGTGATTTTCTAAATCTATCAAACAACACTAAACCAGTCAATGGCCACATTTACATTTCACCCTTTCCTGAAATTATACTTGGGCTTCAATACCACAAGTAAAGGTTTAGAAATTACTGCATGAGAAAACCAGCTATACCTGTAAATTATCTTTAATTATAAGTTTCAGACAGCGTGGCTATAAAAAAATTTTTATAAAGGGTTTGGAACAGTGGTCTACACACTCACCACCCACTTTGGTGATGTGATATAAACTTACATTTATGTTTTTACATATCTAAATTATAAAACCAAGCAATTATCATAAAATAGCTTTAAACACTTAAAATCGTTAGCTAAATACTGGTAGTTTGAGTCTGAGAAACAACAAACATGCATATTTCCACATCAAAGTAAATTTGGTCTTGATACATGCAAAATATACAAATCTATTTGCTCACTCAGTTGATTAATAGTCTTTTCTAAAGGCATTGTACATTCATTTAAAACATAACCAGAAAACAAACACAAGAAAAGGAATGCCTAGAAAAAGATCGTATCATAGTAATGATTAGTACATTGTATACATATTACATAATTACCTTTGATATAAGAAACGATTTGTTCTCCTCCTTTTAGAACATCGTGAACACTATTTTAAAAAACACTTTTGGGAAACTTTTAGGTAGCAAAACCACATGGTCAAGCTTGTCAGTACCACATTTATGTAATCACATTCCAAACCCGTAGAGTTTTGTTCTATTGGTACTGAGAGGGTTAAGTATACAAGAAATGCGTGTGTTACCTCACACTAGACGGCGGTGAATGAGCAATATCCTCTGAATGCCAATCGACGATAAGTTGTGTGGACAAGTGCAATTAGCGCCTTACACAAATTGAGTACATTTAAAGAGATAGGCTAACACTGTGTGTGTGTGTGTGTGTGTGTGTGTGTGTGTGTGTGTGTGTGTGTGTGTGTGTGTGTGTGTGTGTGTGTGTGTGTGTGTGTGTGTGTGTGTGTGTG
>JZLH01S0137637.1:5324-23439 GCA_001188425.1 Eucidaris tribuloides
AAACAAAAAATCAAATACAATGAACCCTTACTCGGCATTGAAAGGATATTGAACATGTTCATGTCTGCTGTTTACCAGACTGCATTCACACTGACATCATGATGATCTGCATATCTCATTCATTTTCAGTCTTTTATCAAAGTTATGTGCCCCCTTTGTACTACAAACAATAGGAAATCAGAAATGTACAATCTGAAAAATCTGTTCATTTAGCTAAATTGAATGACTACACGTTACTTTTCACATTCTCTTTGGGTTTTCATTGTTAAACAATATGCAGAACCATGCGTGTACATATACAGTGCACTGGGACAAACGCGATTTTGCGTCATTGCAGAAAATTCAATATATCTCAAGAATGACAGAACCAAATGAAATGAAATAAATTGCACTGGAAAGTATGGTCTTTTAGCTTTATGACAATATCCAACTTGACTAGGTTGTATATGATTTTCATATATTAAAAAAATAATTTCCGATTGGACCATTTTTTTCTGGGACACACTGTACAGGCCCATGGGGGTTTTGATTCTGGTTTGGGGACAAATCATGATAATGCATGATTTCCTTGGCTTTACTGTGTATTCGGCATCTTTTGGGCAAATTAGTTTAGATTTTACTTTGGGGAATTTTTAGGCATTTTTTTTTCGTTCAAAATGCTGTTTTCCGCGTTAATCCGCAACGCGGAAAACTTTGGTCTTTATCTTAGATACAAAACGAGGACATCTGCGGTTCGTGGGCATCACGTCCTCGCTTGTCGGGAGTCTGCTACCATTCCCGATGCTTTATTCGTAACGATTTGCATTAATATTTCGTGAGATGTTGAAGGCAAGAGACTTGCCGATGGATGGAGGCAGATATTCATGGATGGAATTGCAAGAGGAAATAAAGGAGGAAGACTGAAACTTTCTCCAAAGGACAAGGGGTTAGAAAGACTTGGTGTCGATTATTTATCACCATTTTGATGCCCTTTATTTCTTCAAGAAAGTTGCGTGTTTTTGTTTCACCCGTTACTTGCATGTCAAACATCTCTCCTGTCTGGTTTTAGCCTGTTGTCACATAACAATGTTCCCAGATCTAAGTTGTACGGTCGGTTATCTACTTCTAGGAGGAAACGGGTTACTTAAAGGTATTGGCTAACATTTACCAAAGTTAAAAAAAAAATCTGAGCTACATGATTCCCCATGCTACCATTGTCTTTGATAAGGTCTAAAAATGACGCCCTGACAAAAATTGTATTTCACAATGATTAGTGTTTTGAAAAAGTGAAAATCGTAAGTTGATCGGATTCACCTGCCCATTTTCTCTCATAGACTTACTGTGTGTACACCTACGCTATTTAAACTCGCCCCGAGTTTTAATTGTTTATTCATGCATAACTTGCCATTGGCAGTGTAACTTTCCAAACTTTTTTTTATTCTAGGGTGTTTATTTGTACATATGAACACTACTATGTAGTTCAGATATCAAAATTTGACATTTTCTTAAATTGAAGCTCCACAATGTTAACTATCACTTTAACGACAATAATCAGATTGAAAATCTCCGCATTGAGTGACGTGTGAATTTTGCTCAGGATTATAAAAAATAGGGCGGACTGACAAAGCTGTTAATCAATCAAATGAACTCTTATCCTATCGAGATCAAATTAATGACGCTAAAAATATATTTGTAAATTGATCTAACATTCGATACATAATAGAGTTCCGTGTATCGTTTCAGGATGGCAATGGCACTGGTATATCACAAACAAATCGCGGTGGGGTTGATCAAACGTTTTTGCCTCGACAAAAAGTGGGATAATAATTGTGAGCTCCTTGAATGACAAAACACGATAGATTTAATTGACACTTGTCAGAAATATGAGTCAATACATATCTCAACTAAATCCTGGAAAACGGTGTCATAGAAAATGCAAGTGACGTTTCTTTTCATCGCCTACACAGCTAACCGTGTGTTTCTGTATGATAAGCGTTTCAAAACCATTATCATGAACAGTGTTTAGTGACAATAGACGCCTGTGGTTTTATTGTTCGCTTAAACCAACATGGAGTTGCCGATGGAATAATCGAGTTATGACGATGCTTTTGTGTAGCGCTATTAGAGACTTGACGAATTGAACAAACACGATACAAAGAAGCAAACGACGGCTTTTGAATTTGAGGAATAGAATGGACAAGTTGACACAATGAGCCGGGGTTTCAGTGTACCAATAACCAGTGAGTAAATGGGACAACAAACAGATTACACGTAAGTGGAAGAAAAACGTGACGGGATAAGAAGAATAGCAAGTTGCCAAACTTTCTTTCTTTGGTTCACGACAAAGTTTCTAAATTTGTGTGCGATTTTCAAGACTTGCCTTTCATCGCTGATGAACATCGAGGTATTTAACTCCACCGCACCCACACAATACCGCGTCCCACGTGTTTGCCTACGTGTTTCACATGCACCTTTCTCTATTCGTGGGACTATAATAGGCCTTGAGTAAAGAAGGACACCCCGTTTGTACGGCGGGTACTTCATGCATTTTCGCGAACTCCTCTAAAGACAATTGCTCTTCTTTTTACGATCTGTCTCGATGTAAAAGGGAAGGCCATACAAGGAGCACTAGGCGTTTTGCCTTTTTAGATGACAACAAAATTCGCTAATTTGATACTAGGGGATTTGCGATGTTTGAGTTTGGGGATGGCGCATGTTTTGAAAAGAAACTGTCGTCTGCTAAACAAATGTTGACTGTAAGTTTAGCAATCTTGTTAAAAGGGATAGGACTCCATTATTCTTGATGGGACTGTGTTGCTATGTCGAGTTTGCTCGTGAAATGAGCGCTACCCTTTGTGGATTACACGTTGGACAATGGGTCTCCCTTTGGGATTTAAATCTTTAACGATTATCAGGGACCACTATACATGGGAGTCGAGCCAAACTCGTTATAACTATTCTCGGCAAATTCAACTTCATTAGTATTTGGGTCAAAGGTGACGTTGTTCGGTTATTCCTAGGTTTCTCTGATGATCTGGATTTGGACCATGCATGGTTCAAAGATGTCTTTCGTCGTTTTTATGAGCAGGATTTTGACATCACTACCATTCTTTTTCCCTCCTCTATCTCGTCCTCCATGCACCTCTCTTTCTCGTGCTCCCCTCTTCATATCTCCCTCCTCTTCCTCGCCCCTCCTCTAATCTTACTCCATCATCTCCTTCTCCTACTCCTAATCGTAATCTTTATTGTCATCATTGACTTTATCAAAATCGCATCCTCAGTACCAGTGCCATCATCTTTATCAACGCCATGACATCATTACCAGTTTCGTCCTCGCCCCTCTTCTTTTACTCTTCTTCCTCCTCTCATCTTCCTCCATTATCTACCTTCTCCTCATCATAGTCGTCACCTTCCTCGTCATCATCGACTTCATCGTAACCCCATCGTCATCGTCATCATCATCGTCATCATCTTCATCAACGCATCATCAGGATCATCAGTATCTTAATCAACCTGATGATAACCGTCATAATCATAACCATCATAATCATCATGTGTCCGATTAATTCGTCGCACTATTCTTGTTGTTTTGATGCTCTTGCTGCAGCTAGTGTATTGCCATTCGTTATTGTTGGTTATTCGGTTTGCACTAAGTTTCAGTCGACCGTGGAACTCGAATAAATATTTTACTTCGTTTGGGATCTTAAAGACAGCATGCCTGAAAATAAACAATAAGTATACAGAAGGACCTACCACCCAAGAACCTTTGGCAAAGTATAGGAGCTATGGAGTTTTACTGGAATTCTAGTAACCGTTAGACTTTGATATGAATTATTGTATCGAAGAGACAAAAATCCTATTTAGCATAGAACACATACTAAGTTGGCAGTTGTTTTTGTAATCATTTTTCAAATTTTACGTAATTACTGCATGATCTTGAGATATCACAGACATTTTTTTCATAAGTAATCAATGGAATGGGTGACCTTTTCCGGTGCTTTGGGAGGGGTGCAAATGAGATTCGATACCTTCACTCTTAAAAATCCCTGGTCAGACTGACTCGGAAAAGAATCCGTTGGTTGCACACCCGGAAAAGGGTCAATTTTAACCAAATTCCGGGTCAAGTTGACCAAAATATGAGTCAACCTGACTTGGATTTTGGTCAAACTTGACACGGAATGTGGTTTAACCTGACCCTTTTCCGGGTGTGCCCCCAACGGATCCTTTCTCTGAGTCAGACTGACCCGGAATTTTTAAGACTGTTTAACAAGCGTTCAGTGTACAGTACGTCTACCGAAGATAGCTTCCACAGCGTTGGTTGAAGTGTAATAGAAAAATAATGAGTTAAACCCAGATGTATGAAATGTCATGACCGGGAAACTACCCAAGAGGAGTAAAGCATGCTTTAAAAAAGGTCATCGTACTTTCAAGACAGAGATGCTGTCCGTAACAAATTTTAAGAAATGGTACTGTCATCTAAAGTGAATTCATTTTTAGAAGATATCCGCCCAACGGATCGGGATTAATCTTGTGGCTTTGGCTGCATACTTGCTTCATCACCCTCAATGTCTATCAAATTCACATTGGATCTTCTTGTCATAAAGGCTGGCGACAGGACAAATGTGATCTCTTTGATAGGGTTATGGTAGGCCTATACTATAAAAGACTAATCTACATTGATTCAACAATCTCTGTTCTGAAGAGGAATCATTTTGGAGATCGACAGATTTACATATCAGTTTTGTAATCAACATAAGGTGAAATGCATCACTTCCCTCGTTTTATAGGCCTGAAAAAAATATAGTCCAACATGAAATATCTAGGTAACAAAATTACAAATTTTATCTTTGGGATGTTCCTCAGCACCGACCCCCCCCCCCTCCCCTTTTCCTCTTTTGAGAAGGGTTACAAAAAGGGCCAAAGGGGGCTTCTCCAAACGTTCTTTTTCTGTTCGAAAAGACGAGAACCCAACAGTTTTAACTACAAACCCACTATACCCTTTGAACAACATTTCCTTGACGAACCTTGAAAAGTTTCCCCATGTGACAGAACAGCCAAAGAACCATTTTAGGACCCGAGTACAGCACAAGGGGCTAACTTTAGGAGCACAAGCAGAGTTCTCCCTATTCGTCATCAACATTATTCGGCTTGTCAAAACATGACGTACAAAAAAGACCCAGAAGAATTGATGTGATTCGGAAAGTGTGCATGTATGAAATAGGGGCTTTCGGGTAGGTACCATTCACGGGGGATATTTATTACAAAACGCGAGTATCTAGCTCCTTTCATGGATAAAAAAGAAGAAAGTTAGTTGTACTTATGTACTGCCGGGACCGATACGAATTTTCCATTAAAATGAATTGACTTTGCAAACAAAAACTGATGCGGGCTAACAGGGAAAGAATTACAAAACGTCGGACTGAAAGTTAATTGTTTACTCTCAATTTGTCGTTCTATTCGTTACGTCGACCCGCCTTTCATTTTGATTAAACAATCTTTTGCCAACTTATTAACCGGAAAAAAGAGATATAGTTCGAAAAAAGGAGAGTAAACGAGAAAGAACAACCAACTCCAAGGTCAGAGGGTGTAGACCGTCGTCTTAAACCTGGCAAAGAAAGAAAAAGAGTCCAGGATTTTATTTCTAACAGACGTGTTCAATTGGCGATCAGTTGAATGGGCGAGACAACTATTAACCGCGGCGATTAAAGGAGCAATATCTGTTTATCAGCATGTTCTTTAACGAGAAGGTCTTTTTTTGGAACAGAGCGGAGGTTAAATACTAGGTGTTAATAGTACACCTGCCTTACATACACCATCTGGGACTCGCGGAACATTGACTTCGCACAAAGCCAAAAAACCCGCCCCGTATTTTGGCTATTTAATATTATCATTTGTTTGCTACTCGAGGACCATTGGTTGCTAACCCTTTCGCTGAACCTGTCTCTCGATCTTAATACAACATTATACACACGACGGGGAAACAGTAAACGAGATCCTGGCATAATTTTCTCGTACTTCGGGACACGATGTATTATATTTCGCCCCTTTAATACCATTTTTGACAGAAGTTCTGGCTTTCATGCCTCCCAATTGATACGTATATGGTGACAGGCAGTGTATTGAGACGAGGAGTTTAATACGAACATTCTACAGGTAGTCTGACAGTGTATCAATATTTGACAATTATATTACTTTGTATTGAGTTTGTGGAAGCTACGACGTGCATGTGTAGACCTCAACGTCCTCTTGACTTTGGCAAGCCCATGTCCGTTAGTGAATGGCTCTAAAATTAGAAAGATAGAAAGATGGATGGATAGGTATGTGTAAAGATGGATTGATAGATAGATATAGAGATATATTGGATAGATACGTAGATAGATAAATAGATAGATAGATAAATAGATAGATAGATAGATAGATAGATAAAGATAGAGAGAGATAGAAGTTACATAGAAGATAAATAGATGATAGATACATAGATAAATAGATTTAGATATACATACATACACACACACACACATACACACATTCACACATACATACATTTAAGATAAAAGATAGAGAAATGGAACGTAGAAGATAAATAGCTGAGATAAATAGATATATCTATTATAGGTAAAGAGAGATAGATCGACAGATACATACATACAAACAAACATACATAGATAAAAGAAATGGAAAGATAGAAAGACAAACACACATAACACAAAATTGGTACATAGTTTACATGCAGACAAAATGCATACATTTATTTTTTATTTATTATATATATGTTATTATTGTTTATCTTTTAATCTATTTACTTATTTATTCATTCATTTTCATTTATTATATATGTTTTATTATTGTTCATCTATTAAACTATTTATTTATTTATTCATTTATTCCGCCAGTTCAGCTTAATTTGGTTTGGGTCAGCTTGCTTCGAATGACATGTTTCGAACTCGGCTACCAGACTCACGATTTGGAAAAGAAAATTCGGTCTACGAAGACTTGTCAAACATTTTATTTCAATACGGCCCTTACACGAAACAATTCAGAAACTGAATTTAGTTTACTTCCCTGACGCTGACACACATGCATGACACTTCATAATCATCATTATCATAATGCCACATCACTTTCAGAATCTGTGTTTGCAGAATTATTGACGTGACCGTCCACGATTTAGATCGTGTCGTAATTTAGCAACTGACATATTGGTGGACAACAGTAGTCAGATATTTTTTTTCTCAGATTCCAGTTTGCAATCCGACTCGAAACTTGGTTACCGAGTATCGATAAAATATGTGCTTCAAGTATGCTGTGTCTATAGTAACAATGAATACATGCTACTGGAGAACAATATCGTTACCTTTCAGCCCTCTCTAGTTTAAGGGATCTTCATACAAAGACGTGAACGGTAGATAATAAGCTAAAAAGGACAATGAAATTGTGTCAATAAGATTCTTGTCCGCATTTTTCTGATACCCGGTGATACAAACTCTTTCTGTACACAATGACAGTACAAGATGGAACGACTGCAGTGGCGTTAATGTCCGTGAATGTTTTAAAGGAGAAGTCTACCCCGACGTCTGAGTTGATTTTAGTAAAAGCAGAAGAAATGAGAGAAACGTATTAAAAATAGCGAAAATCCATCAAAGAATAACAGACTTATGAATTTTCAAAGTTTGAAATTTGTGACATTACATGCAAGCAGCTCCCACATTTGTCATGAAATATACATTCCATGAAGTGTCATATTTTCTCACAAACTTGAAAATGATTTTACCTCCGGATTAAAGATATAATCATAAACATAATTTCATACGGACTTCTAGGACACACACACAAAAAACTCATTCAATTATCATGAACCATTAAAAAATGGCAATTTATGGAATTTACGTTACAAGACATGTGGGGAGCTGCTCGCATATGACGTCACAAGTTTAAAACTTTGAAACTTCATAACTGTTATTGTTTGGTGGATTTTCGCCAAACTTTCATTGCTTTGTTTCTCTCGTTTTTCTGCTTTTATTGAAACCAACTTGACGTCAGAGAGGACTTTCCCTTTAATGCAGTCAAGAGGGTATGGAACAAACTCGTGTATTTAGCAGTGGTTTTCAGCAATGCAACGGGCCGGATTGGCACAAGTTAGAAAGTATGACTGAGCATGAATGATTGACACGTTAGTAATTAAGTCATCAAACTTGATAGAAATGGGACAATTTTGTGGTCATCCAAAGTTCAGTCAGTTTAGTTCTTGATAGTAGTATCAATCGTTTCTCCTCATCAGATTTTAGGGCATATCAATAATGCGGTTCGGCATGTTTGGGGTTTTTCGAAATCGTGTAAATATTCGGAAAGCCGCAAACATAACCTAACTGGAGTAAGTCATAGAGTCTCAAGATCTAAATGTGTTATCATTGGTTTGGGATTATAACACTTGAATGGGTGTGGGCATGCAGCTAATTTCTTGGGTGATTCTACCTTCATTGTTCAAGTTATGTTTTTAAAGTATCCATGAATGATACCTTTTACAAGTGCTCAATCAAGAATTAATGGATCATTGATTTGAAATGGAAATTGTAAAATGGTTGATGCAGTAGGAAGGTTTTTGGATTTGGTGAGAAAGCAAATTGTAGAAGAGCACTTGATATCTTTAGATGAATGCTTATTCAATACAGAATGGGGATAGGATTAGTCTGATTCCGAATCACGTCTGCTTCTTGAAGTTCGATACCGTTCTCGAGTTCGAGAACACTTCGCGAGTCTTTCTTCTACCTCCATGGCGAGTCCTACAGTCCTGGAAGATGCATGTGTTGCGTTGATTTTGGATTTGTGTCAGTCAGTCCTGAAAATAAATGAATTATTGCTTAATGAGTAGGTGATGGGTTAGTGAAGGCGTTTCGCGATTAGTGGATGGATGATCGCTCTGTTGTAGAGCATGCACCCGTTATTTTGTCAGACAAGAGATGCATGAGTTGAGAAGAGTGTTTGGTTCAAAGAGTCAAGTCTTAAGATAAGTGAAATTTTGAACGGAAAGCTTTCATCACTGAAATCTGGAACAGTTAGTTCAATACGAGTTATTATTCTTACGTTTCAAGCTGCTTCCATTTTATAGCATCTCTTTTGGGTATGTGATGAAGTTTAAAGTTGCAGTCATTACTCATTATAAGGTACCGATTATAGTACAGAGATGTGATAACAGATTTGAATAGTAGAGGTATGCTGAAGAAAATACCCTACACAATGATGCATTCCACTTAACGATAAAGAGTCAAATTTTGATATTTTAGACCATGTTTCCCCATAGTTTACTTCCTATCAAACTATTTTGGGTACAATTTTGTTGGATCATCGAAATCAACACATTGACATACTCTCCCTCAACATGGTTGCTTGTAATTCTCTTCGAAGTCGATGAGATTTAAATTTGGCATTTACAAGGGCATAGGCTGGGGTGCACGTGCACTCCTCCCAACCCCCCCCCCCCCCCGCTGAGGAGTTCCGCTCCTAGCAAGCAAAAAGAAATTTGCACCCCTTCTCTGCTTTCATTACCTTCAAAGGCAATGGGGCGCAAAACTTTAGGTCCACCTCCCAAAGATGTGCACCTCCCTATGCCTAACCAGCCCACGCCCTTGGTCTACTTATAGCTGAAACTTTCTGTTTGGCAACTTCAAAATCTATCACAGACTTTGGTTTGAATAACGTTTGTAAGTTTTTGAGAAAAAATAATCACGCTTGCACATACCAAGCTCAACTAATCAAAGTTCATGGAGTCACCACACGAGTGGACATGTACGCAGAGAAAGAAGTGAGTCGAGGGCGGGATCTCCATTGTTTCATCAAAGTGTAACGGGAGAGCAAAATGCACAAGACAAACTTGTCTTGAAATATCTCCAAAAACAAACGTCGAAGAAACACAAAAAACGAACAGTTCCTAAAACAGAATAGCGGATTGACAGTTAAAGCAAATATAACGAGGTGGAGAAAAATGGCTGTGTTCTTTTGTCAATGTTGCTGGCACCACCACTGCCCGTCCCCCTCCCCTTCCCTCAAACATACACACTCCGTGCCTTGTAAAGTCAGTAAGTCGCCCAATAGATTTTAGCCCCAATGACTTCGGCAAACACGGCCGTGGTTGGGTGGCATATTAAATCGAGTTAAGATTCTGACGTCAGACCAAAGTGTCCAGTTTTTATTCTCCAGCTTCTGTGATGTTGGCCGTTGCTTAGAGTGATACATTAAGTGCGATGCAATGAGCAAAGAGAGTCGTATGCTAATCCATTCTCTCTACAGTCAACTTTACTCAGCTCATTGTTAGAATTGTCCCTCTTTTGGATCGCCAGCCACAAAAGCGTTTATAGTTACTGTCTATTAATCAAGGAGGTACAATACAGATGTTGACTTGGTATTTGTCGAATACAAACCACGCTCTCTTGTCACTAATAACTCCGGTTTAGCCCGATACAATGTATGTTGGCAAACGAAAGTATTTAAATGAAATGTGGTACCTAGTACGATTCGCCCAAAGACGTACAGGCGGCTGCCAATTTCGAATACCGCCACCAACGCCCATAACAGACAAAAGGTTTAATGATGGAAGGACTGGCGAAACAGCTATAACTTTGACAATCTACATCGGGGCAAGGAGCATGCGCGGAACTTTCGAGACAGAGATATTCAGCAGGCAAAACCGGAGTTAGACGTGAAAGAAGAGACTGGTTTGATTAGCTGATTAGTTTAGTCAATCTAATCATGGGTAACCTAGACAAAAAAAATCCAACAGAAATATTTTATGTTTGAAAGTTTCTTAATGACCATTTTTTTTTAAATGTTAGCTACAAAATCCTCCCTGCTCTAAGTGTTTTTGATGAGGTCTAAAAATGAAGCTCTGAAAACTTGTATTTCTCATAGAATACTGTGTGCGAATCTAGGCTATTTTATACTCCACCGCAGTGGTAATTGTTCATATGCATATCTTCCCAGTGGCAGCATAACTTTCTAAACCTTTGTCCTCTAGAATGTTTATAGTCCATTTAAGCACTATAAGCTCCGATCACAGTTTGACATTTTTGTAAATTTAAATTGAAGCTGCACGATGTTAGCTTGTGTTTAAAAAGAATCCAAATAAAATTTCCAAAATGTAGGGGTATAAGGACCATGGGGATGTATGCCCACTATTTGCATAAAGTCAAAATGGCTGCCTTAAATTATTTAGCCAGTGGGATTGTTTGGATTTTGTAGGCCTATATATACAAAATAATTCGAATACGCCACGAATGAGAGAACTTGAAACAAATGTTTACCTCGTTATCTGTTGAAATACGATTTTCTTGTCAATTTTACACCACTTATATGAAATTAAAAACTGCCACTGTGCTAATGTAGTGCATCCAGTAACACATATCTGCAAAGTGACTCTAAAAGAGACCATTAAGGTTAGAGACCATTAAAGTAATCGAAAACTAAAATTTTTCCGTATTTTTCATTTTTGTTTTCATATCTAGTTCGTTAATTGGGCAGAATTGGTATTATTTAACCAAAAATTATTTTCTTTTACTCAGGCAATAGGTGATCTTTTTAACCTTGAATGAAAACGAATCACAAAACCGTGTTTAAATTCAATTCATTTCGTTTCGAAATGCCTTATTTTACATGAGTGATTGGTCTTACACCAAACCATAAGTTCGATCTATAGACATGATAAAAAAGGGAGAAGTTCACTGTCATAGCCAGTATAAACTGAAATGAACTTTGTCGGTGGAATGCACCAGAAGTCATAACGATACTCTTCTAAGAGAGCGGAAGCAGTGTTATCATGCGATTCCAAACAACAAAACCTTTCACTGTCCCATTTAATTCCTAAACATGGAGATAGGGTTCAAGTGTTTCGAACTCCTAACGACTCTCAATTGATACTTTGTGGTGTTTTAATGACAGTGGACGCGAGCCACCTTCCACTTCAACTACTGCCATTATTTTGACTCGAAGATAAAAGTATACTTGAAGTCCCGAGATAAAAACAAAATAACAGATTCCACGAGAAGTACTGTATTTTCGAGGCGTAACCAACGCGATACGCACTGCGATATTTTCCCACGATGAGTTGGCGGGATCGAGCCCCTTGAAATGTCATTGTTAAGTCAACAGGTAGGGGTATATATCCACGTCTCAGATACCGAAATGACTTCATAATTCGTCTATCTCCTCTATGTAGAAGATAAAAAATAAAAAAAAATGGAGAAAAATGAAATGGCCCGTCTTTCAGCATGATACAGGAAGTCTTTCAGCAGAGAGAAAGTAGTTTAAATAAATAGCGCGATTTGGCCGAGACTCACGGGAGCCGGGCGGCCTGGCTATCCGACCGGTATGGATGCATGTACACCGCGACGGAAGTAGCCGCAGACATTTATTTTGAAGATATAAAATTTGTAGCTATTGTTTTTAGTTCGAATATAGATGACTGTCGCCATGATAAAGAGCTTCGAATGCGATATTGTGATCGATTCATGCCCACTGCATTCCAAAGTATTATTCATGTGAAAATGAGGATCGTTCCATTATAGTTTGCACGTCTTATTTTTTTAAACGACGTATATATTATGTACATTATTGTTTTTCGATTTTGTAATATATAAAATAAGAATGATAGTCGGGCTGTCTTTTTAAATGTCATGTTCTTGATCATTTTTGCACTTCTTCAAAAGGGTTTGTCAGAAAATGAGCTCATATTTATTGCACATACATATCCATGTATACACGTATTTCTCTTCGGATATTCCATACCACTGGCAGGGAAAAGAAATCATAAAAAATAACTGTCGGCCATCAAATTAGATATAAATTATTTCTGGTGGTAGTACAATATGAACAGGTGAGAAGAAATAAAAGCAGGGGTGACGTAACGGGACATGACCCTACCCCAATTCCTTTTGGCCCTATATCTCCCCCGCCCCTAAGTGTTGTGATACACAGGTCTATAGTACTGAACAAAAATGTTTACTCCCCTGAAGCCCATTACTCCTATAAATGCTAGTAACATAACACGTCATTATTTGCCGATGGGACTTGGAGGGTTAAAACTTTCTAGCACCCATATGCACCCCACTCTGGTGTTTCGGTGGATCCGGGGAGCCAAGGTGGACCTGTTTTACACCCATTTTAAAAAAAGAAATTGTTTGGTAATTGGGTAGGGGCATAATTTGCCATGTCATTATTGAGCCTCCGTTTTCACTCGTACAATTTTTGTCACCCGTTATCTTGTATGAACCCCCTTCTTAAAGTCCAAGTTTTATGATTTTGTTTCAGATAGACCTTTATCAATATTAATGTTGAAGAAATCGCATGCTCCGAAACTTATTGGGGAGAGAAATGATGAAAAATAAAGAAGTCGGGGGTGGGGGGCTCCCGACCGCTTTGTCATAGAAAATTAACAGAGTGTATGATATCTGTTCTCTGATATTGCAATATCGCAATGTGTCACTTTTTATTTATAGGTCCTATACCGTTTTTAGTAGGTTTGATGTTGTTTCCGATGTTTAGGATAACAAAAGTATACATGTACTTTGTGAAAGTTTGATGAAATGATTATCTGATCACTCAAAACTATACTTGGGCTTTAATGAAATGATATTAACCCGTTAAGGACGATTTAAGTTTGCTTTAACACGTTTCCCATAGACCTCGTGACGAGATATCTCGTGTCTCGACTTCAAACGATTAATGCCCCACATTAAAAAAAAATAATAATCTTGGACCAGTCGTTCCACCTGCGTGGTGTAGAATGCCATTTTCTTACATAGAACTCGGTTTTGTCAAATCTGACTATTCATTTATCTCTGGAAGAATAACCTGTTGAGTCACTTAAATTTGACATGACTCGCATTCCATATTTAGACTGCATGTGTATCAGAGTTGTTGACTCGAGTCGGTGACTTGGACTCGAGTCAGACTTGAGTCGCCAATTTTTCTGACTTGAGACTTGACTTGACTTGTGGGCAAATGACTTGTGACTTGACTTGACGTGAGACAGAATGACTTGCGACTTGACTTGAGAAAAAATGACTTGGTTACAACACTGATGTACATGTATGCATGATTATGAGTTAGGTATTTTTTGTTTTTGTTTATACAATTTTTAAAAACTCTTTATTCTTGGTCCGTATATGCATGCTCTAGATGTCTTTTCTTTTATGTTGACTTGACTTGACTTGACTTGACTTGACTTGACTTGACTTGCGACTTGACTTGACTTGTGGGCAGATTACTTATGACTTGACTTGAATTGAGACAGAATGACTTGCGACTTGACTTGACTTGAGAAAAAAATGACTTGGTTACAACACTGCTGTGTATATTTATGGGCTTATAACAAGTTTAAAATTGAACTCTTTTGTCGATACTCTATCAAAAATGGTGTAATAATTTACGATTCAATTTACAGGTACTGTGATATTTGCAGTATCATATGTTCCAGTGTTTTTACGGTTCAATAAATTCTAGTATATTATTGTCGGTACAACAAGATTTACTAGTAACTCAGCCGCCAGGGAAATTTCTTAGATTTTAGAGCCTTTTTTAAGAGTATTCAAAATTAATGTCCACGTTTTCATTACGTGAAAGTGCACGTATAATTTTACCCATATTTCATTGAAAGAGGTACAGCATCAATAATGCTTTTGTATTGCGTGTTCATGTTTCAGCGCAAAAAAAACACCAATAATATGTGAATAAAATAACGACCGTATTATTTTTCTTCTCGTTTTTTCGACTGACTTCAAATCGTACTATGGGTGCTTATTACTTCATGATAAAATATCTTACGAGTTGCCAGCACCCGCGTGAAGTGGAGTAAAGGTCTCGTTCTAAATTTACGACAGAGAAAAAGTCACCAGAGAGGCTTGGCGCCAACGGTTTTATTTCGTTTTGCACTCTCACTCCCCCTACAAAAGTAAGTGTAGCCTTCCAAAATCCCCCGATAACACGAGGAGAGTTGTGACTCTGCGTCGAGAGCAAAGACCTATCTCCTTTTCGGTTTGATTTCTAATCTTTTTTAACCGTCATATCGACCCACAGGTTTCAAATGCAAACAGAAATTCTCGGATTTGTCGTTACGGTTAAGTGAAAATAAATCATTGCGCACAGACTAAGTAGTTTGCATAATCAGTCATTCCCGCTACGAAGTTTTTTACTGGAATTCCTCGAGGAATATACCTTTCGGGATTTTGTTTTGTAATGTTTACAAAATGAGATGGATTAAAGTATATAGAAAGGTTTCTAAAATATGATGTGTGCAAAAATATAAAGCTTTTTAAGAGTTTGTTCCCAGCTTCACGTTTCGCTGTCCCGTCTCTGAAAGCGCAATCGCAAATTTCCGGTTACCCCCTTCACTCTAATGGCTTTTCCGGTGCTGATAGAGGGTAAGCGAATCGAAGAATAGATATAATGGTAGAAAAGAGAAAAATCATCGCTCCGGAATGATTTGCATATCGGTGATAACTGTGTTAATTAATGGTGTAAACCCAACACCGTGTCGGCGGGTGATTCATTATACAAGTGTTATATTAACTTAATCGGTTTACACTCTGCTAATTGAATTCCGTGTGTCGTCCAAATTGTTTACCAAACTATAGGAAGTTAATCGGTGTTGTGTTTTCTAAATCAATCTTAAATCAATTAACTGAAAAAATGACTTAATATGATGATGCTTCTGACTGCACGAAGCCAGCTGCCATTAAACGAAGGAATGTCTTTTCGTACACTCATGTATAATCGATCATGAGAAACTATAATTGATAAAAACATAATTATAGATAATTATGTTTCAATCTAAGGGTTAGATTTTTGAAGTCATTTATCCTTTTAAGTGGAAACGTCTCTTGTTAATTGCAAAATTTATGTCACACAAATCCATCCTATATCGTTATTGTGCACCATCAAGTAATGACATCTCTTTTTTGTGCCATCTTTATCTGAAACCTGTGTTCATTCGGGGTTTTTTTGTGTGAAATGCATTACCAGATCTTATGATTTTTGTAACCAATAGCAAATTTCAACATAAATAAGTATTCTGCTGTTTTGTAACGATATTTTGCCAATGTTGGAAATGTATTAATAAAACGAGCATTTCAATGCACTCGAATACAATAATCAACAACATTTTGTTTTAATTAAAAAACTACTCAATATTGCTTTGACTTTAGATTTCGAGAGGCTGAAGAGTTTCCACAAAGTATTGTTAACTAACATGGCCTTGTTATTATTGAATTAAAAAAAATCAAACGCATATTAATCATCTGTATGAGTACAACGCAATAGTTAATGATTTCTTTTTCCATTTCTGTTGTTTTTTGCTATAACAACTTAATTCAAGAACAGCACTAAACAGCAAGCGATTTTGATCAATTATTATTCAAATTCAAAATCATCTAATTGTTTTGATTTAAACAATTTCCCTCTGTAATTGGTAACTGTACTGCTCACTCAGTCACTCTTTCCACGCACAGTGGAATTCACTTTTAATGGCAGTGCAAAGTTTTGATTAATTGTGACAAATTTGATTTTCTCATTTCAGGTCATCTGTTAATGCCCTAAGAAATTACACGCTCTAAAACATTTCCATTTTTTTGAAAAAGTGATCTAAAAAACAAAAAACAAAAAACAAGTCAGGGGCGCCATTTTTTCCACATAAAAGTTACTTAGTAATATATGTTCTTGAGTAATTACAAAAATCACAATATGTCATTATAAATATTTTCAGTACATTTAATGTTGTTTTCTGATGTCTGGCATGACAATACCGAAGTTTGTGAAATATTGATGAAAAATATTGTCCGATCGATCAAAACTAAAGCTTTAAAGAGTATAGTAAAAGGAAACATTACTAGAAATTTATTTCACACTCTTAATTCACTCTTTAAGAAAGTGAACCCTGTTATTTATTTATTTATTTATTTATTTATTTATTTATTTATTTATTTATTTATTTATTTACGTATTTATAAATTTATCTTTTAATTTATATTTATTTTTTATTTGATTATACATGTATTTATTTCTTTATTTTTCTTTATATTTATTTATGTTTGTACATGCATGTATTACTTCATTACTTTATTCAATGCATGTACATGTATATGTATGTATGTATGTATGTATGTATGTATGTATGTATGTATGTATGCATGTATGTACATGTATTTATGTATTCATTCATGTAATCATTCTTTTATTCAAATATATTTAGGGAGTAAGTACATGTGCGTTACCTACAGTATGTCACGTGACTGTCTAAGAAGAGAGTATTACATGGGTTTGTCGTTGAATCAGCATCTTTATTTTGGGCCGATAATTATCAATCGATGGAAAGAAAAACATCATGAGACCTCTACGCCTTCTGGTTGTGGACAGACGTGTTACTTGGGTTGAAGAAAATCCCGCTGCATTATTTGCAACTCATCGCTATTTCACCAGACATCTGTTTACTCATAAACAAGTTAATGTGCCCATTTCGGGTCCATTCAGAGTTTCGACTAGGCGGCCCTAGATTACCCATCTTGCACTCGAACTTCCGTGCTAGGTGATTGATATGCTGGAAATGGTTTTTAGTTAAAGAGGACCAACGTCTTCGATCAACTCGATCAGCGAGTGGCAGTATGTTTTGTTGACACAGATTTCATGTTCTTAAATCATTAGAATTATTCTTAAGTCTTGATTTAATCCGTTTGCTACGGGAACTGGGTATGCCATGTATTAAATACCGGAGTCAGTAACCCTTCTCGGGTAAAATCAATATGTTGCCAAAAACTAGAAATTTGGTGTGTCCATAGGACACGGATGCCCCCGCTCCAGTAGAATCGGAGTCGCGCAGGTCAAGGTCAAACAGGGCACAGCTCATTATATAAGCGAATGTGTTTGCCGCACGAATAACTTGAAAAATATTTGACGGATTTTAACAAAATTTTGAGATGTAGTCAGGTCACGAATCATCACGTAAAAAGTACAGGTCGCAGTTGCGAAATTTGACGGAGTCGACCAGAGTCAAACGGTCAAAAGGTCACAAAAGTGTGAGTCGCTCATAAGCAGATTGCTCTCCACATGATTCACTCAAAAGAAAATGCTTAATAGATCGGCCGCTGTAAGAGACGGA
>JZLH01S0137642.1:450-11431 GCA_001188425.1 Eucidaris tribuloides
CAAATATGCACCTTTAAAGGTGCAAAATTTGTGGCACTGAGTTTGAACCCCAAAAGGTGCAAATTCTTTCAGGTGCAAATGTGCACCTAAAAGGGTTCAAAATGTTTGTTAATGTGAAATTAAGTTGCACCTGAAGGTGCTGCCAGTGTGACATGTGAAAGGTGCAAAATTGAACCCTGTTTTTCTTAGTGTGATAAAAGTATGTCATACTAAACAGAGACCATTCATTAAGTGTTCCGTTATTATACATCCAGAGCCGTAGATAGAGAGGATTTGGCTTATTTGTTTTCATAAAGGTCACAGCATGGGGCCTGTTTTCGCGTAGTTGAACATTAGTAGTGATGCTTCTTGTCCGAACCGATTGTAGAGTATTCCTCACATGACATTAAGCCCCATGTTGTAACCTATTCAAAACCGATTTACCTATCACTCTCTATCTCCTGCTCTTGGTGCACCAAGAGCTGTAGACAAAGAGACAACGTGGATCCTGAATTCATGTGATGACCGTAAAACAATGAGTTCTGACGCGAAACATCGTTGCTACAGTGCAATCACAAGAAAACAGACGCCATGCTGTGGAAACCGATGTGACCATACTCTCTCTATCAACGGCTTAGGGTGCAAGAACGCCACCTAGCGACAAAAACTAGACATTAGTCACTTCTTCCATAGTGTTCCATTCCAAAACATTTCACATGCATTATTTTAGAATTTTAGTATCTCATCGTCAACGACGTTTTAGTCACCAAAAGAAGTTAGTACCGAGTTTACTGTATGACTTTCCATAAGTCTGCCACTTTCTTCGTTATTTTTGCTCCATCTCTTTTTTTTATTTACTTGCCTTCTTCTTGCGTTCTGTATTTTCTAAATGCTGCCGCTGGCCAAAAGGATGAGGATCACGTAAGTAAATTGCCTTACCATTGCTACGCCTTTTGTCATCTAACATTAATAAATATTTATAAGCCTGTTATCGATATAAAGATACTATACAGATTTGAAAATAAAGGTGTTCGAATCTTCACATTATTGAAATGAATTCGAGGTTTATAGAACGTTGATTTGACTCGAAACACACCTTTAAGGGAATATATCAGTGAAAGTTTCAGAAAAAATGTGCATACTGTAAAATTATACTTTCATTGTTACGATCATTACAATTCAGCAAGGCTGTCTTGTTTTATGTGAGCATCCCTTCATATGTTTGTACAGAAATTGCCACTAGATTTTAGTTTTCTTTGAAGAAGTATGATCGTCATCTTTGTACTACATTCAGTCAAACTCTCATTTTTACTTGGTTTCTTATTTTGAATAAGTGTGTTCACGTACAAACATAAAACATGTGATATTTTGTGTAATACTGAAAAGTTACTCACAGTTACTGCCACAACTTTGCCAATTTTGCAATGACCTTTAGAATTTTCAAGAACTGATGTCATTCATATATATTTGTTTGGGTTTTTCTCACTTCCACTGATTAGTTAAACTCATTTATATGATTTTCCCCTTTGTCATACCTGAAATTACCTTTTACTTTGAAGGTGATTTAGTATTTCAATTTTGCCATGTATCATACTCTCTTACTTGTAAGGATACCTGTAAAGAAACACGTAATGCATCATGACTTAGTGATCAATTTTAATTTTACAATCAATATCTTCCAACTCGTCTAGAATTTGCGCCGAAACGGAGAAACGGACGCGCCAAACAATCAGCGAACCAGCTGCGTCAACATCCAATCGCTCGTGTCCCTGGCCAACGTGTACGGGAACTTTACCCCGTCCTACCCCGAAAAGTTGTGGTTGGACACGCGCATGTTCTGCGAATATTTTCCCTACCACCTCGTGTTCGATTCCAACCTGAGGTTTCTCCAGACCGGTGTTCACATACAGAGGGCGCTGCCCAAGTTACGGACCATGGAGGAGAACACGGTGGATATACTTTTTAATATGATTCACCCGCAAATCGACTGGAGCGTGCGGAGCATACGGAAGTTTATAAACATGCAATTCGTGCTGGAAACGAAACGTGAAATGATCATTCCGGGCTGGGGAGACGATCAGCCGATGTTGCAACTTCGAGGTAAATGCGTCATAAATCATTTAATTAATTTATCATTTACTTACTTGTTTGCTTTCTTGCAGAATGTATTAAATGATTAATAACGTTAATAATTATTGTTTTCGGATTGGCATATTTATCTATTCATTTATTTATTAAATTATTTTTGATTTATTTATTGAATTATTAAATTATTTATTGAATTATTATTTATTTAAGTATTCAATCAATACCTTCCCTACTCAGAAGTATTGCAGCATACACCATAACGCACTTTGGGTTGAAGTTGTTTTTCTTTAATTACGTCCCGATGAAGTTATTTTTTAAAAATAACAAATTGTTTCAAAATGAAGTCAACGAATATTCTTTATCCTTTCTTCTCCAAGGCGGAGCGATTATCCAATGCAGGCATAACCACGGCAGAGGGGCTGGAACACAAAATTTAAAGGTTTTTGCTCCCTATAGGGGTAGGGTGTTTAAATCACCCTGGAATCGTAATTTGGTTTCATATTTAATGTGAAACATTTTTGATGGTTTGGAAAGACTTCCAACAAACACAGAATGACAATATGTTACTCTGAAGTGGTCTCAGAAAGAAGACCACACGCACCGAACAAATAAAGCGCCTCCTGTCTTCACTAGCTGTACAGCAGTAAGGAGGATAAGGCTACTAATTAAAGGTTGTAACTTTCGCTCCACATCATTATGTGTAATGTAAAGAAAAGTCACATGACATTTAATTTTAGGATGTTTGCAATAGGAAACTGCCTTTAGAATTGCTGGAAAGAATAAGAAATTATAACTTGAACAGGTCATGTGGAAGGAGTGCAGACTGCGGAGGCATACACATCGTCTGCTCGCAATCGACCTACTCAAGTTTAATTGTTTTTTTCTTTGTCTAATTCTCTAGGCCAAATGATATGGATGGAATCAATAGACGCCATGTTGTTCGCTTGTTCGCCTCGCGTGGCCAGCCTCAAGGAGTTGGAGGAAAGGAACCTTCACTTGTCGGACATCCCACTTCATGACATCACAAGAGACCTCATTCTGTTTAATCACCAAAGACTCGCCGAGATTGAGATCGGGAAACAATTGGAACAGAAAAAGGTTTGATAAAATGGGGGAAGACATTGAAATAAGTGATTTCGAAAGCTCATGTTATCGTTTCAACAATTTAATTCAAATCTATTGGGTAAAATGTCCAGTAAAACAAATAATGTCCCCCGGATGACAAGTGCCCCGAGGACAAGTCTCCTCGAGGTCTACCCCCTCCCCTCCCCCGATAACTTAAGAGTTTTTCCCCAAATTGGAAACATTTTAAAACTCCACCGGGGGAGTTGCCCTCAAGGGGAATTGTCTTCCATGGGAGCCGTCCTTTGGGGGAGTTTTCCTCCGGGGGTGCTGTCCTAGGAGGAGTTGTCCTTCGGAAAATTTATCAGGGGGACTTGTCCTCCAGCAGCCAAGAACCCTTTTAGGGTATGTGCATGTACTGTAGATTCATTGACGATGCGTATTTTGTGGTAGAGGTATATTGCTGAAAATTGCAATTTAATGGATGCATCTTTCCACTTACGAGGAAGCAACTTGCGCAGTATGGTTTGGGGTTCGTCTCTGCACCTCAATGTCATTGTTTCAGTATTTTTTAATCTACTCTCGTACGTTTAGGAAGAGTTGCGATTAGCTCTAGACGAGCTGGAAGCGGAGAAGAGAAAGACAGATATGCTGCTACACTCGATGCTGCCGAGACAAGTGGCCGACCAGTTACGAGAAGGAAAGAAAGTTGAAGCAGGTGCGCCTTTGTAAATTGAATAATTCACATTTTACATCATTTTCTTTAAAGCAGATGAATGGATTTAGACCAAACTTGGTGGAAATGATCTGTAGGTGGAGGGAATAAAGGGTTCCTAAAATGGACACACCTGTCCCCATGGGTTCCGCAGGGGGCAGAGCCCATAAGGGCACAAGGTAACTTTCTAACCACAAGCCCATTTGTAATCAAACTTGGATGGTAGATGCATAACAGGGACCTCAATGTTATTTCGGGGTCGAAGTAATTGAAATGTCATATAAGGTCAAATGTTAACATACTTGGGTGAAATACATGGCTATCGCCTTGTTTTTAGAAAATTTGATGTTAGAATTTAACTTGGCGAAATCAGCTATATGACAATGTAAAAAGTTTTTAACTGGTTCATGTGGCTCCGTTGCGTGCCTAGATATCAGGCTCCAATGGCTAAAAATATTTATACATGTAATCGGTGTTTTCTGTATGGGCACCACAGAGAGTTTACGAGACCTAACGGTGGGCCCTTCGTTCCCCCGGGGCTCTTGTTTTTTTTTTCAAAATGGACACAATTCTTTCATGCATAGAAAGAGTAAATTACTTGCTGGACCTACCAGGAGGGCATTGTATTGGGAAAGAGAAGTAGAAAGGGATTGGTAAATCCTTATTCATTGGCGTCATTGTATTGATCCTAGCAAATTGGCGAACTTGACAATTCAAGAGTTCATAGAAAAGGTGCATCGTTGAGGTTGATTTTTTTGTTAACATTCGTTATTTTCAGGAGACTTTGAAATGGTCACCATTCTATTCAGCGATATCGTGTCTTTCACCAACATCTGTGCGAAGTGCCGTCCCATCGACATCGTCAATATGCTGAACGCCCTCTACACGCGATTCGACAAATTGACGACAGTCCATGATGTTTACAAGGTATGTGTGTGATGGCCATCCAGGCCATTATGCGTCTACTCGTTTCGAAAAAAAAACACCCAGTACGCTTCGAAGCGGCAATCAACCAATCAGATTACAGGATGACGTATCGTTGAACGAGATAAACACTTCGTTATGGAAAGGTATACTTCATTTTTCACTTAGTGTACACGCTTCGTTGTGATTTTTAATCACAATGAAGTGGGTACTGTTAACCCATTGGAGACTAAGCATGAGTTAACTCGACAGGGATCTATGGAAAATTTGTGTCATAGTGAAATCAAATTGTCCCGAACGGGTTAATGAAGCGTTTACCCCGAGTGTAATGAAGTATATCTTTTCAAAACGAAGTGATTATCACGATCAACTATGCGTTATCCTGTAATCTGATTGGTTGATTGGCGTTTTTGGCTCCTTTACAAGTGTGTTTTCGATTCAAATCGGATTTTCCGCTTCATAACGAGTAGACATATTTTGGCTTTGGATGGCCCTCTATACATGTGGATTTATCCGTAATCTTCTGAACTGGTTTCTCGCTCGGCTGGGATTACTCAGCTTTATATACCCTCCGACCTCAATCCAAGATATCGCGAATATCTAAATACATCAGTTTATATGGAGATGAGTAATTCATATAAATATCCCAGACATCTTTATATTCCCTAGTAGATTCATTCTTAACTTTTGCTTCATGCTGGCTGATCGTGCCGGATGAACGCTGGGGCTTTATTTGATGGAATTGTGCTGAGAGTCTTATCTCAATCACATCAAAATGTATGTGCGTAATTATGGTGTAATTTCCAAGGTGGATATTTGTCTAAGCAGCGTTATGTGCAACGAGTTCTAAATTTAGTCTAAACTTCATCCGTCCGTAGCGGATGTGGTGAGAAAATGCGGCGATATTCTGTGTAAACCAGTTTCGCTCAGACGTCGGGATTACTTGGATTTGTACTCTCTGACCTTAATCCAAACGTTCAATTCTATCACGTATACCGGTATAATTATGTTGGTTTATTACTGCAGGCAGACATCTGTATATCCCCTATTAGAAAACTTCTTAAAGGCATCATAATATTTCCAATTAAAAAATGACAGCTACATGATTCCCCAAGCTACTAGTGTCTTTGATGAGGTCTAAAGATTAAGCCCTGAAAAACTTACAGTTTAAAGTGATCATTAAGTGCTTTAAACAAGTAAAACTTATTGAGAGACCATTCCAGTTTTCCCCCAAGACTGCTGTGTTGCAGAATTTTCATCGGCCGAGAATGATTCATGTGCCAATTTTAATCTACACATATTTTACAAGTGACAGCATAACTGTCTGAATTTTTGTGTTCCAGTGTGTTTATTTCTCCATTCAAATACTGTTAGATATGTCAGATGGGCAAAGTTTGACAATTTTTAAATGGGTGTTCCACAATGTTTTATAGTGTCTTTAACATTCGCTTCTTGCAGGGGGATAACATTTGCAGATCCCAATCAAAAAGAGATGATAATATCGGACTAATTTCCGTCATGGATTTTCTCCGCGAATCAATGACGTCTTTAGTCTAAACTTTAGCCAAAAGCAAAAATGTAAATGACTGATGTTAATTCAGCATGAGTATTATTCACTATAATACCTGTATGGCCTAGAAAATTTGATTTGATCTTTAGTAGTGTGTACAATAATGTGGTATTGAGTGAGACCTCAATGCTTATACGCTGCCTTTGGTACACTCCTACTTCTGCTGTGTGAAATTCAATTCGGTAAGTGTGAAATCTTACCCCAAAATGACGGCAGCTGGGAGTTGACACTTTCCGAGTAAAACGCATAAAACTTCGGATTCATAATTTCTGAGTCGAACATTCCGAGTCACATTTCGAGTCATTCCGGAGTCAATATAGGAAATTCATTTGGCGTTGACACTGAACGATGTCATGCGAGCTCTTGTGAAAGAAGTGGAACGGAACCGAGTCAGAATCACTCGAAAAACTGACTATAGACGAAGGTACAATGCCACAATCAGAACGTTACACATAACTTTCATCGGGTGGTGTTAATCATACAATGTAGTTCAAGCATCCATTCCTGTGCATGTGGACTTTCTCAAGTGAAATTCACACGTCGTCTGCTGTGTTGCGATCACTGGACCGAAGATATGTGACAATACAAGATCAGAGTCCCTTTCTAGAGTATAGGATTAAACCCCTTTATACCTATAGACCCCTTTCACCTTTCTTGACCAGTAGGTGCTTACAAGGTCAGTAATAATGACATCATCAATCATCACATGCAATATGTCCTGTACTAAAGGTAAGTGACATGATTGGGGGTAGTCCTCAACTTGGGCCGACGCTACTCTAAAATCAAGTATACTATGCAAGGATTCTCCTGTGAAAATCTTGTAGTCAAACGTTGACTCATTCTAAAATAAACAATGTCAATATCACTCGTAGCACCGAAACCTGCTGTGTGGCTCTTGGGCTTATTTTTACCGTCCCCGGATAAAATTAAGATGCTTCTATGTTTATGCTTGATTCTCCTTAAGTAAACAAATTACAGACAAATCCTCCCAGGTGGGAGATCCACTCCTGCTAGTGCATAGTTGGTATATATTTCAACTCATTTGGTTCTTGAGAGGCATTTTCAAGTGTTCCCAATCATGTCACTAACCAGTTTTGAATGGGACTGGTTATTCAGTCTGAGGGCTCTGTTGTGTTCCTTTACTCGATTACTGAGAGTTCTGTCTGTTTCCCCAACATAACAACCGGCGCAATCTGTGCATTTGCTATTGTACACAACGTCTGTCTTTAGTTCGCTTGGTATTTTGTGTTTGGAATTGTTCTTGTACATCAGATGTAAATTTGAACAACAGTCAACCACCACCATGGATCCAGAAAACCAATCGAATGGTTTATAGCAACTCAACAAAACTATCACTGTCAATGGGGGAAATGAGACGCTCGATTCATGAATTGTCCTTTTCCAAACAGAAACCTGTGTATATTTGTACAAGGTTTTAAATGACTTGAGCCTTGTTCCAACAACATTGTCTGGGAGACTTTTTCAGACCTTATAGAAGCTGTGTAGATGAAGGTTCTATCTATCTGATGAGTTTTATGCAACAGGAATCGAGACAGCTTGATCGGGAGTATAAGTACTGGCCCTTTTTTTCCCTTCTTCTTCTTGCGTATGAGGTAGCTAGGCAGTTTGTTCCAGCTGTTGCAGCCAGCTCACTGTTTCAGGATTGGGGTTCCCGAAATCAATGTTGGAGTTCTCTGGTGGTCCAAGGATAGGGCACTGATGAATGATGTGGTGCGCGGTCTGATCTGTTGGACCGCAAACACATGATGATGGCCGCAACCCCCAGCGGTTCATGTTGTGGTTGAATCTGCTTATACACCAGTGCGAAGTCTATTCAGAGTTACCCAAGATCTGCGAGGTAGATCGGCACCTGGTGGCAACGCTGTGTTTGGGGTGACTGTAAACTGGTTGGGAGGTGTGGTCTCTCGCCAAGAAGTTCTCCATGTATCTAAGATGTTGAAATTTGAACCATGGAGAGACTCTACTTCACGTGTGAATGGGTGGCGGGAAGATAACCATTGACGCTCCACTGAGGGATTCTGGCCCTGGTCACTCGCCTCCTTTCTGTAGGCGGAGGTTGCATTTAATTTTAAGTCTTTTGGACACTGTTTGACATGCATTTTGTTCACGACATTAGCAGCTGCGACCAAACGCCTATGAGACAATCTTGGAACAGATAAATTTTGGTGATCAGTATCTTCATCATCCCCAATAACCGTGAGAGTCTGGATGAACCAGCTTGCTTCTTAGTGTTTGATCGAAGATAGTATCTCCACCTAACACCCACCCAAAGGGTGTGGCAGGTGGTGAGTCCCCTTCCACCTATGCAACAACAAATTTTAAAGGGGCCTCCTCAAACTCGCATTTTAGACTAACTTAATGATTTTCGAACGTAGGCGACATAGCGTAAAATACGCAGAAATGAGAACGGGGGATTTTCTTCATAGTTATGTTTCCAATCCTCTAAATTAAATTTTGTCTTCATTTTCCTCTTCCTGGTGAAGTTCATAATTTGTAGTTTTGTTTGCCGTGCACATTTGATTTGCTGTATAACCTTTTTAAATGACGGTGGGGGTGTGGCAACCAGAATCCATAGTTATTTGACCCGACAGAATCCTTCGTGTTTCGACAGGCGACAAGTCGACAACTCGACGGATACTCGACAGATACCTTTGTGTAACGGCGGCCGACAAGTCGACAAGCAAAACAAAGGTCCTCCGTAATTTTACTCGACAGAACAGTCCATGACCCGACAAATTTCCGACTAATGGGGGTGTTTACCTCCCCCTCCCCTTCCCCCTCCACCTACCCCTAGCGACGACCCTACCAGTGCCCTAACTCTGTATTCCTTTCCGCATCTCATTCGGCAGGTTGAGACCATCGGCGATGCGTACATGGTGGTAGGAGGACTTCCGGTACCTATGGAAACACACGCATGGCGGATAGCCAACCAGGCATTGGGCATGATGATCATCTCGAAAGAAGTCATGTCACCCGTAACTCGAGAGCCCATCGGGGTAAGATGCCTGGAAGAAATGCCTTAAGGACACAAGTTAACATTGATCACAGTTTGAAAAAGAAATGAGCTACATAATCATCCATGCTCTAAGTGTCTTTGATAAGGTCTAAACATGGAGTCCTTAAAAATTTTATATTTCAAAGTGATCATTTGGCGCTTTAAAAGAATGAAAATCTGCAGTTTCCAGTGTGACCTTCTCCTGACGTCTATTTCCTCTCATAGACTACTGTGTTATAGGTTTGACTAATTAATATTCAGCCTCGGCAATTAATGTTTATTTATGCATACCATGCCGGTGGCAGCATAACTTTCCAAACTTTCGTGTGATAGGATATTTATTTGTCCATTTCAGCACTATTATGTAGCTGAGATATCAAAGTTTGACAGTTTATTACCAGTTCTCGTTACCGCGATAACTTGTGAACGGCCGGTCGGATTTTTATGTAACTTGGGTTAAGTATGTATTATGAAGCAACAATGAAGTGATTAGATTTCGGGCTTGAAAGGTCAAAGGTCAAAGGTCACAGGGCCTAATAATGAACATGGAAGAGAGAAGGCTCATGTGGAGCCAGAGGATACAAGGGGCGTTACGAAACTAAGAAAGACGTCAGTTCAAACAGGGTAAGTTTGTGGTATGAGGAGTATTAAACTAACCCCATTATCTATGCATTCTGCAATGTCCTTTTTGTTCCCATTTATTGAATTTTGAAAGGGCATTGACTGATTGGGAAGGAAAGTAAAACCATGCCTCAAGAACCAAGTATTTGAAACATATTCCAATGTATACATCAGGCTGAAATGTATCTCCCTGGCTGGAGACGGATTTCGTTCATTTACCGTGTATTGAATATTCCTGATACCGGTCTGAACAGAAAATTGATGCCCCTTACAAAAGCTACACAACAAATTTAGCCTCTTGCAGATGAGTAAATGATTGTGATTTGATTCAAAAAATATAAAGCTTTGAACCATGAAATTTTAGGCAGCAAGAAAGCCTTAACCCTAAAAAGAACTGGCTATTTTGGTAAGCTGGAAACCCCCCCCCCCCCCCAAAGATCTCGTGCTTGTCGGTCGTCCGAATCGCAATACCAATTTGGCACGGGGTACACGTCCTTTTGTCAGTTTCCTCTAAAAAAAAAACATAGTCGAAATACTGATAATCATTGTATTTTTAATATATTCATAATTATGTGCAACATATGCCATTTTTTTATCAACAAAATTAATTTCTGCAGGTTTGGTGGGGCCTTATTGTAGTCCATAAATTCCTGTTTCAAGGTTTATTCAGCTGTAAGAAAGAGTTGTTTTTCATGAATTGTGTGTTGTTTCATGCTTGAATATTATTAGATATGCTTAATGCAAATAGTAATTACTAAATATGCAAATTAAAGTATTCCGCAATGCGTTATGTAGAGAAATACAACAATTTGCATTAGGTGGTTCTATTGTAGGCAAAAATTCTGAAAAACCATGTCTCAGCCCTTAAAATGGTTCAGTTCATGAAAAACTTATCACTGTCAAAATTTTCAGGAACATTGAATAATATTTAGAGGTAGCCTTCAAAGGCCTCAAAAGTTGGTGCTCACAAATTAGAAACGCCATGTAGTCGCCACATACAGTGATT
>JZLH01S0137642.1:11456-25405 GCA_001188425.1 Eucidaris tribuloides
AATCTGTAGAGTTTTTTTACTCTTAAAGAACTAATCACTCTTGAAGTACAAATTCTCTTTCAGCGGCTTCATTTATAGACCATATGCAAAGACACATTAGAGTATGGATGATTACGTAGCTCCATTTTTAAACTTGTGGTCATTGCTAGCTTGTGGTCGGGTTAAAGGTATATCCTCACTTGGGCTGAACTACTCATAGGAATCAAGTAAACTATGCCAAGGATTCTCCTGTGAAAAATCTTGTAGTCAAACGTTGACTCATTCTAAACAAAATTATGTCCAGTATCCCTTGTGGCAGGCAAATCTGCTGTCTATCTTTATGTCCTCGATTTTATCGTAACCCGATAGAATTAAGAATACTAACATGTTTATGCTATGATTCTCCTGAAGTAAACAAATTAGAGGGACAAGTCCTTCCATTGCGGAGATTCCACTCCAGCTGTTGTGCAGTGGTGACGAAAGTATCGTTCACGCTATCCAAAGCTTTCACAAGAGAAAACGCCTCTTGAAACGATGCTTCAACGCAATCCATCAATAGAAAGTTGTGCCTTTGCGGTCTATCCAAACGGAAATTCGTTTCTGCATCGGTTTCGCACGCGTTCGGTGCGTGTGACGATACTTTAGGGCGCCACTGTGTTTAGTGGTATATATTTATTTCAACTATTTGGCTTCATGCAGACATTTTCAAGTGTTCAAGTTGTTCCCAATCATGTCGACTAACTTTAATGCTCAATGCATAGTGAATGTCGACATGCCGAATTGTTATCCGGAAGAATTGATTCATCCTTTATAATAACTATCATTAATTACCCACATTGTTAAATTCTTAGACACTGCAAACTTTCGTCTGCTTATCCGGGGTGCATAAACTATAGACATGATCTAATATATAAGGATTAGAGGATTAAAGGATTAAGAGGTAAATCATTACTGAATAAATTTCATAAATACCAACCCATCGGCGGCCGATAACGGCGTATCGTGACGGAAAGCATCTCAAGGGTTAAGAACTCCGCAATTATGTACGACTTGTTGCCATATAACTACAGGCGCTTAGACAACGTTTCAACAAAATGATCAACCTCTAAAACTATGAGTAAGTACACACTGAGAAATATAGATTCAACTTGCAAATTTAAAGGCGTGCAGGACCAATGTCACACTGGAAGCACTTTTCGGTGTGAACTTATGCACCTGTCAGACTTTAAAGAAGCAAATTGCTCCATTAAATGGTGGCGCCCAGTGTGAGTACATAGTTGACCTGCTAAAAGGTGCTCTAGATGTGAACGTTGCTAATGCGTATGCAAAGCGCTGAACTTACTTTTTTTTAGTGTATAAATGATTTTTTTTTCAAATGGCTGAGGTCGTCAACAAATTGTTAGAGTAATACACAGTTCGCTTTGATATCATGTATTCGACCCATGGTCTCTCAGCTCAGTTATTGGTACGGTAACAAATTCAGTTGGAAGATGCCACTTCACGATCATTCTCTGAATACAAGTTTATATGTTAATGAAGAAATGCTACTGAATACCAAGGCAGGTCCTAGTGGAATAGAAAACATGGTTTGGCAATATAAATTATATCAAATCTTCCAGGTAAAGGAAAACATATGTATACGACCAACAACAATTGTAATTCGTTATATTTTTCCTGAATAGATTAAGCAGAACAGCTCTTTATTTTTACCTGGATGCATTGTTCGTTGCTTGAAGAATGTAGTTTATGATTTTAACTGAGAAATACCAATCTAAATGTCACTTTCGTTTTAATTTTCAATTGAATCATCATGATATTATATACGGGATAAATATGACATTAACTCTGAAAGGACTGTCACGTGTACGTACCAAAATACAATGAAACAATTAGTCAGAAACTCTATTGCAATACTTCCATTTAATCTTCATACCATCACTTTGGCAGAGAATCAATTGTTAAAGAAAGGGTTGCAGGATCACCGATTTCATAACATTATTACTGTTATGTCATGAAAATATTAGTTTAAAATCAAGCTCCATTTTCTCACCAAAGCATAACATATTATTTGGCATGCACGTAGAACAATTGATTTTCAAGACAATTTATTTTCATAACCTACTCGTAACGAAAAGCACGTAGTGTCGGAAAATATAAACCGGAATATGTTTCACTAATTATAACGGCTGTCAGTTTCAATTTGCTCCAACGTGGACTATTCAACTTCGTTTTAAATCACAAAAAGATACACAATGTCAATAAACTATTAATACGAATTGCGCATTTCTGTCTTCAGCAGAAAACAAGATTCGAAGAAAAATTAACACCCACAAAAGGCAGCGGAAGAGGGTCGGATGAGGGGAATCTCATAAAATACACGCACGTCTTCGACCCTCTGATATCGGAAGTCGTCCGCTGCCGATGCGGCGTACGTTCCCCGATCCAGACGCTTGCGGAATTTCGTCTGTCTGCAAAATGTTGTTCGTATGGTGGCGTCCTGCCCATCGCGCCCGCGGTCGATGTGAGGATCCCTGCGTTGACATCATGTCACGTTTTGCGTCTCTTGGCAGAACCTGTTCAAATCAAACAATACATTTGAGGGGTGAGAAATGCTTCAATGATTTTTGTTACAAGAGGAGCCACAGCAGTTCTATGCAAATTTATTACGTTCTGAAGGGCATGATCTCATTACATCACGGACTGAGACAAAGACATTTTTTCAGCATTCGTTCTTTCAACACTATAGCCTAGTGTCATTTCGCTGACCATGCACCACTTTTTCAATAATGCATCCCCGTCAGTACACTCGATTAAAAAAAATAGCGCCCAAAGACGCTGAAAAGTACAAATCATATGCATTTATTAAAGATAATCTAATAACATCATGAAAATACAACATGTTTCAAACTATATTCAGTATCCGAAATAGCTGGAAAGAGACGTGAATCTACAAAAACAATCGAAGATAATAAGATAAAAACTAGTGTTGCATTGAGCCCAGAATTTTTGGAAAGTCGACTAGTCAGCGACAAAAAGTTCGCGACTCCGCTATTGCCGAACTCTCAGCTTCAGTTATCTGTCGGGCATGTCAATGGGTAAAAAAAGAGCAAATACAGCCTTTATAAAAAATTGGGGGGGGGGACTTTGTTAGTATGGTAAGTTCATGTTGAAATTATTTTTGGACTACGTGTTTCAACTGTAGAATATAGTCATTCAAAAATTCACTTTCTGCCATATTGTCATCAATGTTTGGACTGCGTTATATATGCGCCATACATATGTGATAACATGGAGTCGATTCTTGCCTTTTCTAAAGTCGCGAGTCGCGGACTATTGTCGAGGAGTCGTGACTCCAGGACTTTTGGCGACGTTAGGGGTGAACACCTAGTAAAAACAGGTCGTATAACTCAATGATGTATAAACTAAGAGCATGTACATAATCCCATGGACACGTGTTAGATCTGTTCTTCCCGAATTGCCTATTCTTCTACGAATTACGCAGATTTCAAATTTCGAAAAACTCTAATGACTCCATGATTATGAAATTGAGAACACCTACAAACTCTCATCGGTTAGGCAAATTAGTCTTATTTCAGAACAGAATTTGTTTATCCTACCTATGCACATCCAATCAAGGAATCTATATTATGTGCTCATTTCTCGACTAAAATATAGTAAATAGAATCGTGCCGATTTCCGTGTGGAGAAGAGCTGGTATATGCATTCTGTAAAGGGTCTTATTTGTAAGGTCGTGTTATTATGCGTCTTAATCTTAGATAAAAGTTCTGAAATCTCAGATCTCAAGTGGTGCTTTATTGTTGCTAGGGGCCTATCGTTGTATTTCTGAGATACGGAATCACTCGAACAGTAGTAGATTTGTGAACAAAACTACAATAACCCCAATCACAAAAAAAAAAAAAAAAAAATTGGGGACTGATTTTGTTTACAAATAACTAGTGTGGTTATCTTGCAAACAAAATCACTCGTTGTTTGTTGTATTTTGTAACAAAATCCCTGTTGTGGGTTTAATTTTGTAACAAAATCAATGGTGGGAGATGATTTTGCGTAACCAAAATCAAATAAGGTGTGAATGTTGTAACAGAAATCAACAAACAGGAAGTGATGTTTGATAACAAATCACTTGATGAAATTGTTTTTGGTAGCAAATAATTTGTATGGGGGAGGGGGTTAGTTTTGTAACATAATCCACGAGTGGAGATTGACATTGTAACAAAATCACTAGTGTGGGTGCATTTTGCGAACAAAATCCAAATTGTCGGGTGAATTGTCGTCACAAAAATCACCTGAGGGGAGATTCATTTTTTTTTAACGAAATGCATCATTGAGGGTTGATTTTTAATCTACAAAATCAGGGACGGGGCTTTTCATTTAGTCGATACATCAGAAAGAACAGTTGGATCTGGGGTTACAAAATCACCGAATTATATTTATTTGGTTAATTAAATCAACCATTTTATTGAGACAGATTTTTTTTTTTTCGCATGATTTTGTAACAAAAGCAAATTTTGCGGTGATGATGTAAGAACAGACAGGGTACAATTGAACCACCGCATAACAAAACACCAACGTCGCGCGCCACATACACACACAAACAAACGAGGCAACACACAAAAACACCTTTCAAACAAACAACTTGAAATAACACATAAGCGACGTAAAGCGTTAGAAAGTAGAAAAAAAAAAAAAGCAACGAAAATAGGACAGGCGACTTTTGCATTAAGCACATTCAACACATTTATTTCAACTCAAATAAAACGTTGGAAGGATAAACAAATACAATGCGTTGTATTATAGGAAGTACCCAGATGTACAAAAATATACAAAACACGATAAGTAGCATACAAAATTAACAATCAGTAGAGAATAATCAGTTGCGCAGGGCTTACGCTAAGCAATATTCCGTCGGTTAAAAAACGCAGAAAGTTAATTTCCTGCAGTACTGTTCCTCTTGTTTTTCTGCGATGCTGGATAGTGTTAGGCCCCGCCACACCTTATATGTACACTTGTACTTTTTATATATAATAACCGATCAAAATACGATAAGCATATGGGGTCGCATATGGATGATTAGCATTCTTAATCAGTATGGCAATTTCAAGGATGATCCGCAGTTTAAATCAACCATTAGATTAACCTGTAGAATTCATACGTCATGCGAAAGCTAATAGACGACTTTCTTTAAATATTTATATTTTACACAGCTTGCGCATTTTGGTTTACCAACGACATCTAAGTAACAGAACATCTTTTAACGAAATAAAACTACTACGTGATGTCTTTAAAGAATGGCTTTAACATCGGCCGGTTTGTAACGTTCAGTTTGATCTTATTGCTTGACAAATAGCAACTAACAGAGACACATTAGTTGAATTTCGTCAGACGAATTTTTATCGTCATCATCATCATCGCACTAGAATTGGACGTGAGGACATGTCAAATGATTTTTATTCTTTACAAATTTGCGATGGGCCTGTATGGCGCGCTCCAAGGGGAGATTGGTAGGATTCCACCGAAAATCCATCGTACTTAACCTTTTCTTGATCAGAATTTACTTCTACAGTTCCTTCCACGATTAATCCCCCCCGCCCCCGCCGCCCCCCCCCCCACCTCGTCGTTTCGGCGCCGCGTTCCAAATAAAATTAGAACGCAACCAGATTTTTGCAAGTGACACTAACAGAAAAGTTGACAGACTTTGCACTCACACAAGGGTTATTTTAATACCAAATTTAAAAAGAAGCGACCAAGTAGTTCTAGTGCGTAGTGGCTAGACGCAAGGTGGATAAACACTAACACTCAACGTGTCAAAATTTACTTGGTAAGAGTATTAAAACGATTTGGTATTAATGTTACGATTATTACCACATTGAGGATTATTATAGGAATGATATTGACCAATAAAGTGTTGAAAATCCTTAACATCATTACCTTTGTTGAAATGTTTTAGTGTTGATCGTGATGCCCAACGCCTATTTCTTCGATCTAAAATACTGATAGCAACGCGTGAAGTGTTAAGCTAATTGTTATTTCGCCTGGTTAACAATTTAGTAGATAAGGGGAAAGTGGCGGAGTGGCTGGAGAAATTCAAAATCAGGCCCAATAGAGGTCAATTCCAAACAAAATAAAGGAAGGTGTGATATCATAACATGGTAATTACTATAGGAATATTTCAAGGTTAAGCAGTTTCCGCCAAAATGGCAATGAATCTAATGATACAAAATACGTGCTACAAATTTCAAAAGGCCTATGGACTACCCTGTACCATGTCCGAGGACAGTATTAGTAGATGTACATTTCATGGAATATTTTATTACATTCAGCAGCATTCAATCAAATCCGCTTCTGCGCCAAAAAAAAATTGCTTTTAATGAATAATTAAAGAAGTGTTATCTTAAAATAATTATTACTCATGTCTGACACAACCATTGTCTAACATATGAGAAGTAGAGAAGTATCACCAGACAGATTTTTTAACGAATTAAACAAAGAAAAAAAGAAGAAAGGGCTTTCCTATGAACTTGTATTTACTATCATCATGGAAAGAATAAAATCACTAATTGCACCGCGTACATTACAATTTCTTTCATAAATAATATTATTGAATAAAGATAAATATTTGGTATTTACTATACGTAATTTAGAAGGGTAAGCTACCGTACATGTACATACTGTACTAAGACCATTCACAATGCAAACAGCGCTGTTCCATGGCATAAACATTTACAGTTTATAAACAGAAATGAAAGTTTAAAAGATCGTAATCAAATCCATATACACAAAAAATGTTCATGTTATTCACCTTACGTTTTGAAACTCTTGGTTTAATTATCGTGAAGAGTTGTGCGTGCTTTATATTTCAAAAACATATTGATCGTCGGAAAATGGTTTAGCATTTTTACACCAAAAATAACAACTTTACTGTAATCAGCAACATTTTAAAATTTGTGGCAATAAAAAATAGATTGATGATTTCAAGTACAACAGTTCGTCTCTTTTTAAAATTATATATCGACGCTTAAAGAAAACAAAAGCATAAAGTTTTATTTGAAATTATCCAATATAACTTTTAGTTATTTAACCGTTCGTCTTGTTGAAGACACGCGGCGGTTTAAAACACGAACATGCGCAAAACCTAATAAATGCATATTTATACCTTGAGTTGCAATAATCAGCTTCTAAGTTTCTGAGTTTAGTCTCGTAAAGTTGAGTGGTAGATTTGATCGTTCCATTACTACATGACGTAAAGATTGAACAGTTCTGGCAATATGGTTTAAGACTTTGCTTTGTTTTTTTATTGCACAATGCCGGAGCGTTCATTTTCAAATGATGACGTATAGCTACATGATAGGTTTGAATGGCAGCCAATCAAGTATACAATATATTAGAAATTAACAATTTGGAAGTTATGTACCATAACAGATTTGTATCGATATTACCCTGAACGCTATAGATTTCTGGCGAGTAACTCTTCTACGTGTACACAGGAAGTCTATGGGAGACTGCGTATAGCAAAACAATGTACTCATAGCCATGCTGACGATCTATAAATCCTGAAAACGTTAATGACATTTGAAGTAGATTTTTCACGGTTTGTTGTATGCCTGTTCCGCCAAAGACACTAACAATTGGAGATTTGTGTACCGTCTATACTTTGTTTTACCGAAACATTGCTTACAACAATCCTTTTAAAGGCATCACTGACACAGTTTCAGTACAAAACCTAATTGACCTACATGTGATCGCCCTATGTTCTAAGTGTCTTTTGTAAAATCTGACAACAAAGCCCTGGAAAAAATTGCAATTAAAAAAACGATCATTAAGTAGTTTTAAAATGATTTATCAATAGTAGCGCATCTTCCCAGTTCTCTTTACATAAGACTACTTTTATAGTAATTTTTGTTTTCTCCGAAGCAATAATTTCATGTACTGTACGTTTACTCTGTTACTATTTTACTAGTGAAGCACTGATAACTGTCTAAAGTTGGTATTCTATGCTATGTTTAATTTGTCCATTCAAACACTATATCTATGCTCAGGCCATAAAAGACTTTGCCATTTTTTAAACTGAGCTCCGAAAATTGTCAAAAAATTGGTAGTTATTTAAGTGCAAAGTAAACAAGGGAACAAATACCAAAACAAACCATAAACAAAATTGCAACAGGCAATCCAAGCGACGGAACACGATGCAAGGCTAGCCAACCATTCGAACACCGGGGTGAGAAAATCACAGCTCTGGAATGGGGGACAAGCGTAAGAACTACCTGCAGCGTATTGCCGCCCCTATTCGGGGATATTGAGCCATGTGGACGGTCCATCTGTAACGCACTTCCGCCCCGTGCTTATCGTTGTCTCTGCCGTAGGCGTTCCACCCATGGGAGCCACGTCGCTACGTTTGGTAGCTAGATTAGTACTCCTCCTGAAAAAAAAAAATGAAAAGAGAAAAGCCAAAAAGAACAAAATAAACAATGCTGTTTATTAGCAGAATCATTTGAATTATTCTTGTTTTGATGTAAACATAACGTAAACATGCTTATCTTGAATTATGATCATTTGAAACTGCTTTGTTTCATTTGAAAAATCTAGGGCAAGACGCAAATGTCCTCAGAAAACAAAATTATCGTTTATTTTCGTCGCCTTCTAGAAATCCATTTTATTACTGAAGTGTACACACACCTGTTGAAAACGAAAGTGAAATACGGTAACAAATTTATGTTTTTTTTCTGCAACTTGCTCTATGGAAAGTGCGCAACGGACACAAAGATGACAATGAACTGATGTTAGATAACTGACTTTGTGTAGGTGGATTCTAGTTGACCTTTTGAAACCAAGCTATTTATTTTACATACTTTTTACTTCCTTCCAAAATTTAATGCACTTGAGGACGTCCATCAAGGGTGATCATGTTTGTGATTGGGGGGGGGTAATATATCCCCAAACAGTGTTCCTCTTGTCATGTTTAATGGCTTATATAGTGCTTTCCAATGTGCCGTTTTAAAACATATATTTGCATTGCATAGTTACAATTTTCGAAGTTGTCAAAAATATTTGTGGGGACAAATCAATCTGTTTGCCCCCCCCCCCCATATATTTCATTGGTGGGCGCGATTCGCCCACAATGAAAAATATGCAGTAAAAAGACACAATATATCAAAATTACAATAAATAAATAGAAACCGTAGATACTAAATATATTTGCTCAGTAAAGCAGTGTGAACCAGGAGATTGACAGGGGGAGCAGCACTTTGCATGTGGGAGGAGGGGGGAGAGGAGGGAATATAGGATTTCTAAAAAGAGGGTTTCTATCTACCCTCCTTATGATATACAGTATTTTTAGACAATTTTGACTACTAGGGTCGTACTCAAGTGCTTACCCACTCCTTCTCCCCACCCCCCCCCCCCCCCCCCTTCGTATTATCATGTGTTGTTTTTTTTCGTACCGTTGGCGACTTTGGTAGGAGTCTGTGCCCGTGACTTGAACGGTCTCCTCTTCTACCGGATGCTGGCCGCGACTGAGGGCGCGCTTTGTACCTATAATTTCGTCCACGTTGCTCCGTCATTGCCTTCGAGAATACGTTCTGCATAAGACCTTTACACCTTTCACCACGATCTCCCTCGATCACTGTACGCGAAAAGCTTGGCCGCTTAGACATCTATAGGAAGAGAAAAGCAGATGAAAATAAAGGATTTATTCAAATAACATAGTTAGTGCTATTAAGCGAAGATCACGCGTAAATGGATGTATAAAAATAATTATGACAACATTCGTACTTTACAGACGCATGCCGAGATATTCATGTTCTTCTGCCTGCTTTCATGTCTGTATTCAGAGGTAAGATAGCTTACAAAATATCGTCTTATTTTCGTCCTCAATATCTATTAAAACACTATGTAGCGCGAAAATAAAGCTTTCAATAATAAAGTGGCTATACATACCAATTAATTAATTCTGAAATGTAGGTCCTAAAATTTGTTATACAGTGTGGCACAGAAAGACGGAACACTAACAATGGCTAATTACTTCTACGATCATCATCAAATGTAATTGGTCTTTGTTTGATTGGTTAGAAATTTTTCCACAATGATTTTTACCATGATCATTGATATTTAGTTAAGGTTTGGATCCTAGGGGCATTTTTCGAGGCCAATTCATTTTCCCAAGCTTTCCTACTTTTCAATTCCATCGCATTCTCGCCACTACTCACACATAAAACGGGTGCCATAGAATACGAAACCACAGAATGCCATCGCCTGATTAAAAATAAAAAACAATGTGAGGATTACGGGTTTGTTGGCCTGGTATTTTATGGCATGCTACATTGCAACAAAATATCAATGTTGGAAGGAGTAGGTACGTTGAAAAAAGTAGAAAATTTGGAAAATGGCATTGTCTCTGAAAATGCCTATGGATCCAAACGCCTTATCTAAAAATCAATGATTATTGTATCATTTGTGAAAAAAGAATGTTCTACCTAATAAAAGAAACATCAATTACGTTTTGCCGATGATGGTGAAGCGATCGCAGGTGTTGCATTCTTTCTGGGAACTTAGGCACGGTTGTTTATTTTAACATGCTAAACGGGATTCCCATTTTAAAGCATTTATAAATCCCCTTGACAGATATAGAAATCACGACTATTATAAGGGTTTACTAGTTCGTAAAAGAGTACTGAGTGTGACATCATTCTAGTTCAGAAAAGTGTAGCTGGACAAGCAGAACCAGTGCCACGAGTCACAACTGGTTGTATTCTACCAATAGGAGAGCTGCAGTGCACTGAGTTATTGGTTGATATTGTCCCCACATATTATTTCCAAACACAGTTTGACCTCATCACTTCTGCTCCCTAATAACGTACTCGTTAGGCAGTGGACTTAGATGATTTTGCCCGGAAGAGCCATGACTCTTCCATTCTCGAAGCGGTTGTTGACAGTTCCCCAAAGAGACAATATCGTGGCATTTTTCACCGGATCAACGCCCGCTACGACAAGGTCCAGAGGAATGCCGACACGAATCTGCAGAGCACGAACAAATCCTAACTTTATCACGAGGTAGGTTGAAGTCAGTGTATGGACAGTTAGAAGGTAATGACATGCTGGCCGCTCAAAAAGGTACTACCTGCCTTAAAGACTGTGGTCATTGGTTTGACACACCCGAAAAGAAGCTTATCAAGTAACATTAGATAATGTAACGATTTACACTAATAGCTTCCCTCTACACAAGCCTTCGGGCCTTAAAATGGCAGGTTTCGTGAAAATTAGCTGCTTGATTATCTGTGATCAAATTTTGCATGGTCAAAATTCTTATCCGTACAATTTGATACAGTGCAAGTAATCTTGGCTAGGTCTGAGTCTACCAAATTCAAATCAGTACGCGTGACAAATCTCATTCGGACCGTCGTATAGTCGAATACGTGTACACTGTATACAACTCCAAAAAACGATCCATTTCAAATGATATATCGATGAATCAGATTGATCATAGTATTGTATGCACCTTCCTTCATCGGATCAAGTTTGAGCAAAAAGTAGTTGATGTACCATATATTAAACACACTTTTAAGGCTTATCTTTTGCCGCAACAGATGAACTTATGCTAAAATCACATTTTCGTCGTTGGATCACATGTTCCTGAATATTGCAGTAATAATGCCGCCAATGATGAGTAGCGAAACTTATCAAACAATACTTGGCATAATATGATACACTGTGATTACTGAAGAAATTAAAGTCGAAGACTAGAACAAGAAATTTTGTATACATTACAGTACCTTGAAACCACTGAAATTTGCATTCACTCCATAACATTATAGGTAGATCACCTCATTTCGATTGAATTTGGTAAAATATAATAAAGGATATTATAAAATGTCATAAGTGTAGTTAAATTCATACAATTTACAGTAATTTTGTCTAATTATTTTTCTTTTTTTTAATTTTCTTTTTTTTTAACCTCACGTGTGGAATAATTAGTAATTAACTCTCGGGATTGGGGTTAAACGATTGCAATAATTATACAAACAGTAACATTTGAAACATTTGCTGCATGTTAAAGACACAAACATATGAACTTCAATTATAAACTAGAAGCAATTCGGTGCGCGCAGCCGATGGGTAAGCCTCCGCATCCTCTAGTCCAATTCTAACTTTTTAATGTACGGGGAGCATCGTACTTGACCGTTAACTCTGAAATTTCATCTATGCTTATAATACATACTTCACAAAATATACACAATATCCGATAAGCTGTTCTCAAGTTATCGTGGTAAAGATATTTAAGTATGGGCCTCGTGCGACCGTTTGGCTATTGACCCTTCAACCCAAAAATCTGATCAGTTCATTTGTGCCCTTATAACACTTACTTTCACCCGAGTTACATCAATATCGATAAGCCGTTCTCATGTTATCTAGGTAAGACACATAAGTATGGAGCCTTGTGACCTCCACTTTGACTATTAAACCTGAAATCTATCAGTTCATTTGGTGCCTTAATCATACTTTCACTCCACGTACATCAAAATACGGACAGCTGAGTCTAAGTAACATGGGTATGGCCCAAATCAGACGTTTATGAGGCCTAGTGACCTTGACTGTCAACTCCCAACAATCTAATCGTTGAATTGGTGCCGTATTAATACGTACTATCACCAAATTACATCAAATCCAACGTTGCCTTTCTTAGTTATACGTCGGTAACGGCCCAAATCAGAATGCTGCCTCCTGTTGACGAACCCTGCAACATGAGTGACAATATGAAAATGTTGCTGGTGTTTATACACGTAAGAGGGACAGCAAATGGAGGACGGTTTCGGTGTAAGGCGAGACAGGAAAGCAGGGTTGGCAATTTCCCGGGAAATTCCAGTATTTCCCGCCCAGGTGGGAAATACTGGGAAATACTTGAAAGTGCTGGGAAGTACTCAAGATGTATAGGGAGGTACAGGGAAGTACTAGAAAATACTTCAGAAACACCTGGGCAATACTTAAAAACATTCAAGAACATTCAAGATGTATATTTCATAGTATTTCCATGTATTTCTGACTATTTTCCATTTTCCTAAAGAATAATTAAGGCGGTATTTACCGGTATTTACCGCCAGTATTTCCCACTCCGGCCAACCCTGCAGGAAAGCCTGCTGTGGTTTGGGCATGTCCAAATGAGAGATGTTGAGTACATAGGGAAAAAGATGTTGGAAATCGTGCCACCAGGAAAAAGGAAGAGGTGGACCAAAAAAGAGGTTTATGGAAGTGGTTAAAGAAAATACGAGGATGATTGGTGTGACAAAGGTTATACATGTATCACAGAATAGATCACGGTGGAGAAACTGCATTCGCTGTAGCAACCCCTGATTGTGGGAGCAGCCGAGAGAGAGAGTTCATCAGTGGCACAGTCATGAATTTTAATTTGGAAGATCACAATTAAATCTAACATATGTACAAAACATAAGACAAAGCAATTTAAAATGTGCAGGGCAGTGTACTACTTTTATTTACCCACTGTACAGTGTGGCTATACAGTTATATATACTCACTACAGTACACATAGTGCAACTGCAACGTCGCAAACACACTAAACACTGCAAACAAAATTGACAAATATTTCCACGGATGTATGGTGTTGTTTCATTGGTTTTTACTTAAAGGGGAATCCAGGTCAGAAAAACAAAAGATCTCATAAGAAAGGCCTAACTTTCTCTTTTCCGATGATATATTGTTCAATGTCTCCTCGATTCCAAATTGCAGAGAAAATTGCATTTGATTGATTTTCAGGCCGGACATTACTTTAAATTCATGTAAGACTTTCATACAGTGTTTTATGTTTAATTCATCCGGTTCAAGAAAAATGGTTGTATCATCAGCGTACTGGCTGATTTTAATATTTATATTATGCACCTTCAAACCTCGAATTTGATCGTTTTGTCGAATCATACAACCAGAATCTCAACTGCTAAAATAATAAA
>JZLH01S0137642.1:31196-47237 GCA_001188425.1 Eucidaris tribuloides
TCTTAGTTTTTATCGTGGGTAACGAGCCCAAATATCTCTCTCTTTTAAGTAAGGCACGTTGGATTTTGATGTAACTTGGGTGAAGTACGTATTATACGGCACCAATTAACTGATTAGATTTTGGAGTTGACAGGTCAAAGGTCACTAGGCCTCATAGACGTCTGATTTGGGCTCATTACCATGTTAACTTAAGACAGGCTGGTCCGATTTTGATGTTACGTGGGTGAAGTATGTATTATAAGGCACCAATGAACTGATCAGATTTCAGGGTTAAAAGTTCAAAGGTCGGAGGTCACAAGGCTCCATACTTAGTGTCTTTACCAGATAACATGAGAACGGCTTATCGGATATTGATGTAACTCGGGTGAAGTAAGTGTTATAAGGCACAAATGAACTGATCAGATTTTGGGGTTGAAGGGTCAAAGGTCAAAGGTCACGAGGCCCCATACTTAATATCTTTACCACGATAACTTGAGAACAGCTTATCGGATATTGGTGTAATTTTGGTGAAGTATGTATTATGAAGCATAGATGAAATTTCAGAGTTGAACGGTCAAAGGTCACGATGCCCCGTACATTAAAAGTTTAGAATTGGACGAGGATGCGGAGGCTTACCCCATCGGCTGCGCGCAGCCGAATTGCTCTAGTTTTAAATTGAAGTTCATAATGTTGTGTCTTTAACACTGCACAAATGTTTCAAATGTTACGTGTTTGTATAATTATTGCAATCGTTTAACCCCAATCCCGAATTAATTACTAATTATTCCACACGTGAGGTTAAAAAAAGAAGAAAATTAAAAAAGAAAAAAAATTAAGACAAAAATTACTGTAAATTGTATGAATTTAACTACACTTATGAAGCATTTTATAAGTATCCTTTTATTAATATTTTACCAAATTCAATCGAAATGAGGTGACTAACCTATAATTGTTATGGAGTGAATGCAAATTCAGTGGTTATCATGGTACTGTAATGTATAACAAAATTTTCTTGTTCTAGTTCTTCGACTTTAACTTTCTTCAGTAAGTCACAGTGTATCATAATTATGCCAAGTATTGTTTGATAAGTTTCGCTTACTCATCATTGGCGCATTATTCTGCAATATTCAGGACATGTAGCCCCAACGACGAAAATGTGATTTTACATAAGTTCATCTGTTGCTGGCAAAAGATTAAGCTTAAAAGTTGTGTTTAATAATTTGTACATCAAATACTTTTTGCTCAAACTTGATCCATGTAAGGAAAGGTGCATACAAATACTATGAATACAATCTGATTCACTCGATATATCATTTGAAATTGGATCGTTTTTGGAGTTGTATACAGTGTACCGGTATTCCAGACTATACACTCCGGATATAGATTTCACCTACTGATTTTGAATTTGGTAGACTCCAACCCTAGCCAAGATTACTTGACTGTAGTCCAATTGTACGGATGATAGATTTTGACCATGCAAAATTTGATCAGCAGATAATCAGCACTAATTTTCACGAAACCTGCATTTTAAGCCCCAAGGCCTTTGTGAGAGGGGAAGATTTATGTAAATCGTTACATTACTAATGTTTACTTGATAAGCTCTTTTCGGATGTGCAAACCATGTACACAGTCTTTAAAGCAGGTAGTACCTTTTTGCAGGCCAGCATGTCAATTACTTCTACTGTCCCATACACTGACTTCAACCTACCTCGTGATAAAGTTTAGGATTTGTTCGTCTTCTGCAGATTCGTGTCGGCATTCACTCTGGACCTGTCGTAGCGGGCGTTGTCGGTGAAAAGATGCCACGATATTGTCTCTTTGGGGACACCGTCAACACCGCTTCGAGAATGGAGAGTCATGGTCTTCCGGGCAAAATTCATCTAAGTTCCACTGCCTACGAGTACGTTATAGGGAGCAGAAGTGATGTGGGGGACAATAGTCAACCAATAACTCAGTGCAACTGCAGCTCTCCTATTGGTAGAATACACCAGTTGTGACGCGCTGCACCTGGTTCTGCCATTGTCCACACACATTTCTGAACCAGAATGATGTCACACTTCAGTACTCTTTTACGAACTAGTAAACTTATTATAGTCGTGATCTCTATACTGTCAAGGGGATTTATAAAGCTTAAAATGGTGAATCCCGTTTACATGTTTAAAATAAACAACCTGCTATACAGGTTGGCCCAGAAAGAATGCAACACCTGCGATCGCTTCACCATCATCGGCAAAACGTAATTGATTGTTCTTTTATTAGTTAGAACATTCTTTTTTCAACAAAATGATACCATGATCATTGATTTTTAGTAAGGCGTTTGGATCCTAGGGCCATTTTTCAGAGACAATGCCATTTCCCAAATTTTCTACTTTTTCAACGTTACCTATCCTCCAAACATTGATATTTTTTGCAATGTAGCATGCCATAAAATCAGCCAGGCCAACAAACCGTAATTCCTCACATTGTCTTTATTTTTATCAAGGCGATGGCATTCCTGTGGTTTGCGTATTCTATGGCACCCCGTTATTTCGATATTTCGAAGATCGATGGAATTGAAAAAGTAGGAAAGTTGGGAAATGACATTGCCTCAGAAAAATGGCCCTAGGATCCAAACGCTTTACTAAATATCAATGATCATGGCATCATTTTGTTGGAAAAAGAATGTTCTAACCAATCAAACAAAGACCAATTACATTTTGATGATGATGTAGAAGTAATTAGCCATTGTTAGTGTTCCGTTCTTTCTGTGCCACACTGTATAACAAAATTTTAGGAACCTCTAGCAATTTCAGAATGTAATTAATTGGTATGTATAGCTCACTTATGTATTGATAAGCTTTATTATCGACCTACAAGGTTGTCTTTAATGATATTGAGGACGAAAATAGACGGATATTTTTGTAGCTATCTTACACTCGAATACAGACATGAAAGCAGCAGAAGAACATGAATATCCGGCATGCGTCTTGTAAGTACGAATGTTGTCATCAATAATTTTATCCATCATTTACCGACTTTCGGCTTAATAGCACTAACTATGTATTTGAATAAATCCTTTATTTTCATCTGCTTTCTTCTTCCGTATAGATGTCTAAGCGGCCAAGCTTTTCGCTACAGTGATCGAGGGGAGATCGTGGTGAAAGGTAAAGGTACTATGCAGACGTACTTCCTCGAAGGCAATGACGGAGCAACGATGGACGAAATTATAGGTAAAGCGCGCCCTCAGTCGGCGGCCAGCACTCCGGAGAAGACGGACCGTTCAAAGTCACCGCCACAGACTCCTACCAAAGTCGCCAACGGTACGAAAAAAAAACACTTTGATTAATACGAAGGGGGGGGGGGGATTGGAGAGGAGTGGGTAAGCACTTGAGTACGACCCCTAGTAGTCAAAATTGTCTAAAAAATCTTGTATACAGGAGGGTAGATAGAAAACCTATTTTTAAGAAATCTATATTTCCCCTCCTCTCCCCCCCTCCTCCCCAATGGCAAAGTGCTGGCTCCCCTGTTCAATCCTCCCTGGTTCACACTGCTTTATGAGCAAAATATATTTTAGTATCTACGTTTCTTATTTATTTATTGTATTTTTGATATATTTGTCTTTTTACTGCATATTTCATTGGTGGGCGATCGCCCCACCAATGAAAATATAGTGACGGGGGGGGGGCAAACATATTGATTTGTCCCCCAAATATTTTGACAACTTGAAAAATTGGTAATATGCAATGCAAATATATGTTTTAAAACGCATTGGAAAGCACTATAAAGCCATTAAACATGGCAAAAACACTGTTTGGGGGATATTTCCTCCCCCCCAATCACAAACATGGATCCACGCCCTTGATGGACCCAAGGTGACATTAAATTTTGGAAGGAAGTAAAAAGTATGTAAAATAAAAAGCTTGATTTCAAAAGGCACTAAATCCACCTAAAGTCAGTTACTAACATCAGTTCATTGTCAGTCTGTGTTTCGCACTTTAAATTAGAGCAAAGTTGCAAAAAAAAAACATGAAATATTGTTAGTATTTCACTTTCGTTTTCAACAGGTGTGTGTACACATTCAGGTAGGTAAATGGATTTTCTAGAAGGCACGAAAATAAGCGATATTTTGTTTTCTGTGGACATTTTGAGTCTGCCCTAGATTTCAAATGAAACAAAGCAGTTTCAAATGATCATAATTTAAGATAAGCAATGTTACGTTATGTTAGCTCAAAACAAGAATAATTAGCAAATGATTTCTGCTAAAAACAGCATTGTTTATTTTTGTTCCTTTTTGGCTTTTCTCTTTTCATTTTTTTTTTCAGGAGGAAGTACTAACTACTACCAAACGTACGACGTGGTGCCCATGTGGTACCCAGACAACGATAAGACGGGCGGAAGTGCGTTACACCTCACAGCTCCAATATTCCCCGATAGGGGGCGCAATACCTCAGGTAGTTCTTCGCTTGTCCCCATTCCCGAGCTGTGATTTTCTCCCCCGTGTTCGATGGTTGCTAGCCTTGCATCGTGTTCCTTCGCCTTGGATTGCCTGTTGCATGTTTATGGTTTTTTTATTTGCTTCCTTGTTTACTGCATCTTAAAAACACATTTTGACAATTTGGAGCTTCAGTTTAAAAAATGGTCAAACTTTTATGCCTGACATAGATGATAGTGTTTGAATGGACAAATAAACATCATAGAATACCAAACTTTAGACAGTTTATGCAGTGGCTTTCACTAGTAAAATATGTACAGATAAATATCAGTACATGAATTATTGTTCTGGAGACAAAATTACTATAACAACGTAGTCTTATGGAAAAGAGACTGGAATCCTTACTCATTGATAATCATTTTTTAAAACACTTAATGATCGTTTTTTTAATTGCAATTTTTCAGGGCTTTGTTGTCAGATCTTTACAAAGACACTTAGAAGCATGGGCGATCATGTAGGTCAGATGGTTTGTAACTGAAACTGTTGTCAGTTGATGCCTTTAAAAGGATTGTGTAACAATGTTTTCGGTAAAACAAAGTATGAGGTACAAAATCCTCCAATGTGTTAGTGTCTTTGGCGAAAGGCATACAACAAAACCCGTAAAAATCTACTTCAAAATGATCATTAAGTTTAGGGATTTATAATGGTCAGCATCTATGAGTACATTGTTTTGCTATACCCATTCTCCCATAGACTCCTGTGTTACAGTAAAGAGTCCGCCAGATGCTTTATTCAGGGTAATACCGATACAAATCTTGTTAGTGGTAGCATAACTTTCCAAAATTTTAAATTCTAATTATTGTAACTTGATTGCTCCATTCAAACACTATCATGTAGCTTATACGTCATATTTTGAAATGAACCTCCGCATTGTGCAACAAAGTCTTTTAAACCAAATATTGCCAGAACTGTTCAATCTTTACGTTGATGTTACATGTAGTGAATGAACGTATCAAATCTACCAACTCAACTTTACGAGACTAAACTCAAAACTTAGAATCTGATGTATTCAACTCATAGGTCATAAATTGCATTTATTAGGTTTTTTGGCCATGTTCGTGTTTAAACCGCCGCGTGTCTTCAACAAGACGAACGGTAAATAACTAAAAGTTATATTTGGATAATTTCAAATAAAATTTTATGTTTTTTTCTTAGGTCGGGTATATAATTCTTTAAAAAGAGACGACTGTGTACTTAAATCATCAATGCTTTTTTATTGCCCACAAAGTCTTTAAAATGTTGCTGATTACAGTTAAGTTGTTATTTTTGTGTTAAAAATCTAAACCATTTTCGACATCAATATGTTTTTGAAATATAAAGCACGCACAACTCTTACGAAATTAAACCAAAGTTTCAAACGTGAAGGTGAAATAACATGAACATTTTTTTGTGTATATGTGATTTTGATTACGATCTTTTAAACTTTCATTTCTGTTTATAAACTGTAAATGTTTTATGCCTATGGAACACGCTGTTTTGCATGTGAATGTCTTAGTACAGTATGTACATGTACGGTATGCTTTTACCCTTTCAATTACCGTATGTAAATACCAAATTATGTAGTCTTTATTCAAAATAATATTTATTTATAATAGAAATTGAATGTACCGGTGCAATTATAGTGATTTTATTTCTTTCCTGATGATAGTAAATACAGTTCATAGGAAGCCCTTTCTTCTTTTTTTTCTTCTTTTGTTTATTCGTTAAAAAAATCTGTCTGGTGGATACTTCTCTACTTCTCATATGTTACAAATGGTTGTTGTCAGACATGAAGTAATAATTATTTTTAAGAAAACACTTCTCTAATTTATTCATTCAAAAGCATTTTTTTTTTGCAGAACGGATTTTGATTGAATGCTGCTGAATGTAATAAAATATTCCATGAAAATGTACATTCTAACTAATACTGTCCTCGATCATGGTACAGGGTAGTCAGAGCCTTTTGAAATTTTGTACACGTATTTTGTATCATTAGTATTCATTGCCATTTTGGCGAGACTGCTTAACCTTAATAGTCTAAGTAATTACCATGTTATGATATACACCTTTCCTTTATTTTGTTTGGAATGACTCTATTGCCTTGATTTTGAATTTCTCCAGCACTCCCCCACTTTCCCCTTACTCTATAAATTGTTAACTCAGCGAATAACAATTACTTAACACTTCCGCGTGCTACATGTGATATTTTAGATCGAAGAATATAGGCGTTGCACACGATCAACACTAAAACATGTTCAAAAACGGTAATGATGTTAAGGATTATCAACACTTTATTGTGTCAATATCATCCTAAATTAATACCTCAATGTGGTAATAATCGTTAACATTAATACCAATATCGTTTTTAATACTCTTCCAAGTAAATTTTGACACGTTGAGGTGTTAAGTGTTATCCACTGCGTTAGCACTAGCACTAGAATATTGTCGCTTCTTTTTAAATTTGGTTTTAAAATTACCCTTGTCGTGAGTGCAAAGTCTGTAATTTCTGTTAGTGTTGAGTTCAAAATCTGGTGCGTTCAATTGTTGATTTGGGAAGGGCGCCCGAAAAGAGAGGCGGGGGGGGGGGCGGGGGAGGGGGGGGGGATTAGATCGTGGCAGGAATGAGAAGTGAAATTTGATAAGAAAAGGTTAATGTAGAGGATTTTCTCTGGAATCTACAATCTCCCCTTGGAGGCCCATACAGGCATCGGAAATTTGTAAAAGAAATAAAAATCATGACATGTCCTCACGTCATTCTAGTGATGATGATGATACTGATAAAATTCGTGACGAAAATTCAATAATGTGTCTCTGTAGTTTGTATTTGTCAAGCAATAAGATGCAAATGACTTACAAACGGCCGAGTGTTTAAAGCCATTCTTAAAGCACTCACGTGTAGTTTTTATTTTCGTTAAAAGATGTTTGTTATAGATGTCGTTGGTAACCAAAACCATCGAAGCTGTGTAAAAGTATAAATGATTTAAAGAAAGTCGTCTATAGCTTTCAGCCAATGACGTATGAATTAAGGAAGTTAATCTAAGGTTGATTAAATTGCGGATCATCTTGTAAATTGCATCTGATTAAGAATGCTAATCATCCATGATTGCGACCAATATGCTTATCGTATTTTGTAATGGTTATTATATATAAAAAGACAAGGTATAATAAGGTGGTGGGCGGGGCCTAACCTATCCAGATCGCACAAGAGGAACAGTACTGGCAGGAAATTAACTTTCTGTTTTTTAACGACGGAATATTGCTTAGCGTAACCCTGCGCAACTGATTATTTCTCTACTTGATTGTTAATTTGTATGCTACTTTCGTAGTTTTGTATATTTTTGTACATCTGGTACTTCTATACATACATACGCATGGTATTTGTTTATCCTTCACGTTTTATTTTGAGTTGAAATAAATGTGTTGAATGTGCTTACCATGCCAAAAGTTCCCCTGTCCATTTTCGTTGCTTTTTTTTTTTTTTACTTCTAATCGCTTACGTCGCTTATGTGTTATTCAAGTGTTTGTTTGAAGTGTGTTTTTGTGTGTGCTCGTTTGTTTGTGTTGTGTATGTGTGCGCGCGCACGTATGGTGTTTTGTATGGGTGTCAATTGTACCCTGTCTGTTTCCGTTACACAATCACCCCAAAATTTTGCTTTTGTTACAAAATCAATGCGACAAAAAAAAATCCTGTCTCAATATAAATGGTTGATTTATTCACCAAATAAATATAATTCGGTGATTTTGTAACCAAGTCAAACCGTCTTCGTGATGTAGTGACAAAATGAAAGCCCCGTCATGATTTTGTAATAAAATCAACCCTCAATGATGATTTCGTAAAAAAAAAATGAATCCCCAGGTGTGATTTTGTGACGAAATCAACCCGAAATTTGGATTTTGTTACAAAATGAACCCACACTAGTGATTTTGTTACAATGTCAATCTCACACTAGTGATATTGTTACAAAATTAACCCCCTCCCCCACAAATGATTTTGCTCCCAAAACAATTCCCATCAGTGATTTTGTTACAACATCAACTCCTGTTTGTGATTCTGTTACAACATTCACACCTTATTTGGATTTTGTTACAAAATCAACCCTCACCAGTGATTTTGTTACAAAATTAACCCACAACAGGGATTTTGTTACAAAAACAACAAACAACAGCTGATTTTTGTATCGTCCTACACCGGTATTGGAACCACACTAGTATTTGTAAACAAAATCAGTCCCCATTGGTATTGTAGTTTTGTTACAAAATCTACTACTTCGAGTGATTCCGTATCCAGTAAAACAACGATAGGGCCCCTGCAAAATAAAGACCTGAGATCTGAGATTTCAGAACTTTATCTAAGATTAAGACCATAATACCCCACGACCTACAAAAATAAGACCCTTTACAGAATCATGTTAGCCAGTCTCTTCTCCACACCGGAAATCGCACGATTCTATTTACATATATTTTTAGTCGAGAAATGAGCACATTAATATAGATTCCTTGATTGGGAATGTGCAATAGGTAGAGATAAACCAAATTCTGGTCTGGAAGAAAGACTAATTTGCCTACCGATGAGAGTTTGTAGGTGGTCTCAATTTCATAATTCATGGAGTCTTAGATTTTTCGATTGGAAATGCGTAATTCGTAGAAGAATAGTGCAATTTCGGGAAGACAGACAACACTGTCCATGGGATTATGTACATGCTCTTAGTTTTATACATCATGGAGTCTATCAACACCGTTTTTACTAGTGTTGCACGACTAAGTCGCCAAAAGTCGGAGTCACGACTCCTCGACAATAGTCGCGACTCCGACTTTAGAAAAGCAAGAATCGACTCCATGTTATCACATATGTATGCCATATAAACCAGTCCAAACATTGATGACAATATGGCAGAAAGTCAATTTTTGAATGACTATATCACAGTTGAAACAACGTAAGTCCAAAAATAATTTTCAACATGAACTTACCATACTGAACAGTCATTATAAAGGCTGTAGTGTGCTTCTTTTTACCCATTGATCATGCCGACAGAACTGAACGCTGAGAGTCGGCAAATAGTCGGAGTCGCGACTTTTGGTCGGCGACTAGTCGACTCCCAAAAATTCTGGAGTCATGCAACACTAGTTTTTACTATGTAGGCGATTGTTTTGTAGACACGCCATCGTTTCCCTATTTCGGATACGGAATAAGTTGAAACAGTTGATTTTCATGATGTATTAGATTTATCTTTAATAAATGCATATGATTTGTACGCAGCGTCTTGGGCGCAAACGAGTGTATGACGGGGATGCATATTGAAAAAGTGGTGCAGGTCAGGAAAATGACACTAGGCTATAGTGGTGAAAGAACGAAAATGCTGAAAAGAATGCTTTGTCTCACCGTGATGTAATGGAGATCATGCTTCAGAGACGGTAATTAAATTTGCATAGAACTGCTGTGCCTCCTCGTAACAAAAATCATTGAACATTTCTCACCCCAAATGTCATTGTTGATTGAACAGGTTCTGCCAAGCAGACGGCAAAACGTGACATGATGTCAAGCGCGGGATCCTCACATCGACCGGGCGCGGATGGGCAGGACGCCCCCAACGACAACATTTCCAGACAGACGAAATTCCGAAGCGTCGGATCGGGGAAAGTACGGCCCATCGGCAGCGGACGACCTCCCGATATCAGAGGCTCGAAGACGTGCGTGATTTTATGAGATTCCCTCATCCGACCCTCTTCCTGCCTTTTGGGTGTTTCAATTTTTCTTCGAATCTGTTCTGCTGAAGACAGAAATCGCAATTCGTATGTATAGTTTTGACATTGTGTATCTTTTTGTGATTTTAACGAAGTTGAATAAGTCCACGTTGGAGCAAATTGAAACTGACACCGTTATAATATGTGAAACAATAGTTCCGGTTATATTTTGCCGACCACTACGTGCTTTTCGTTACGAGTAGGTTACGAAATAAATTGTCTTGAATAATAATTGTTCTTACGGCATGCAAATAATAATGTTATGCTTTGGTGAGAAAATGGAGCTGATTTTAAATAATATTTTCATGACATTAACATAATAATTTATGAAATCGGGTGATCCTCACCCTTTTCTTTACAATTGATCTCTCCAAAGTGATGGTATGAAGATTAAATGGAAGTATTGCAATAGAGTTTCTGACTAATTGTTTCATTGTATTTGGACGTACACGTGACAGTCTTTCAGAGTTATGGTCATATTTATCCGTATATAATCATCATGATGGATTCAAATTGAAAATAAAAACGAAATGGACATTTAGATTGTGTTATGTCTCAGTTAAAATCATAAACTACATATCTTCAACAGACGAACAATGGCATACAGGTAAAAATGAAAGAGCTGTTCTGCTTATATCTATTCAGGAAAAATATACGAATTACAATTGTTGTTGGTCGTAGTACATATGTTTTCCTTTAATGGTAAGATTTGATATATTTAATTGCAACCATGTTTCTTCCTGTGAACCTGCCTTGGATTCAGTAGTCATTTCATTCATAACATATAAACTTGATTCAGAGAATGATCCGTGAAGGTGCATCTTCCAACTGAATTTGTTACCGTACAATAACCGAGGCTGAGAGACGAGGGTCAATACATGATATCAAAGCGAACTGTGTATACTTCTAACAAATTTGTTGACGACCCACATTTGAAAAAAAAATCATTATACACTAAAAAAAGTAAGTTCACCTTTGCACCATTAGCAACGTCACCCTAGGAGCACCTTTACAGGTCCAACTATGTACCTGTCACACTGGGCGCACCATTTAAGGAGCAATTTTGCTTCTTTAAAGTCTGACAGGTGCAAAGTTTCACCCGTAAAAGTGCTCCCAGTGTGACATTGGTCTGCACCTTTAAATTTGCAAAGTTGAATCTATATTTCTCAGTGTGTACTTACTCATAGTTTTAGAGGTTGATCATTTTTGTTTGAAACGTTGTCTAAGCGCCTGTAGTTAATATGGCAACAAGTCGTACATAGTTTGCGTGAGTTCTGTAACCCTTGAGATGCTTTCGTCACGACTACGCAGTTATCGGCGCCGATGGGTGCATTTATGGAAATTTATCAGTCAAGATCTTATCCTCTTAATCCTCTTAATCCTTAATCCTTATATTATTAGATCATGTCTATAGTTATGCCAGGAGTAACAGAGAAGTTGCAGTGTCTAAGATTTAACAAATGTGGGTGAATTTAATATAGTTATATACAAGGATGAATCAATTCTTAGGATAAAAATTCGGCATTCGGACATCACTATGCATTGAGCATTAAAGGTTAGTGACATGATTGGGAACACTTGAACACTTGAAAATGTCTCATGAACCAAATGAGTTGAAATATATACCAACTACACAGTGGCGACCTAAAGTATCGTCACGCACCGAACGCGTGCAAACGCGATCCCAGAAACGAATTTCGTTTGGATAGACGCAAGGCACACATTTGCTATGATGGATTTGCGTTTGAACATCGTTTCAAGGAACGCGTTTCTGTGAAAGCGTTTGGAACGTGACGATACTTTCGGTCACCACTGCACAACAGCTGGAGTGGATCTCCCAGATGGAAGGACTTGTCTCTAATTTGTTTACTTCAGGAGAATCAAGCATAAACATGTTAGTATTTTAATTCTATCGGGTACGATAAAATAGGACATAGAGAGATAGACAGCAGATTTGCCTGCCACAAGGGATACTGACATAAGTTATTTTAGAATGAGTCAACGTTTGACTACAAGATTTTCACAGGAGAATCCTTGCATAGTTTACTTGATTCTAGAGTAGTTTCAGCCCAAGTTGAGGATTACCTTTAAAGACACAAGCTAGCAATGACCACAGTTTAAAAAATGTGAGCTACCTAATCATCCATACTCTAAGTGTCTTTGATATGGTCTAAAATGAAGCCCTGAAAAAAATTGTACTTCAAAGTGATTAGTTCTTTAAAAGAGTAAAAAATCTACAGAATTCAGTGTGACCTCCTTCTGACCTTATATCCCCACATAGATTAATGTGTTATAGGTCTGACTGATTTATACTCAGCCGGGGCATTAAATGTTTATTCATGAATACCATGCCAGTGGCAGCTTAACTTTCCAAACTTTTTTTTATGATAGAATATTCATTTGTCTATTTGAGCACTATTTTGTAGCTCACATATCAAAGTTTGACTTTTTTAAAAAAAATTATAGTTCCACAATGTTAGTTTGCTTCTTTAAGGGTTAATGACACAAACAGACTTTGCGTGGCGTAGACTTTTTGGTTAACATTCCGCACACACACAACGTAAGCAATGTAACAGTCTTGAATTTCATTTATTGACGAACGCTTTGTGTGTTGGAAAAAGATCTGGGATGAGGTTGTCACAAGTAACATACAAAAAGTCGCATAACATATTTGAAATCAAAATATAGCAGAATACACTGCATGATCGCAGCAACAAAAATAATGGTATTGTACTTGTTTACGCATTCTGGGTAGTTTAGTAGGTGTTGTCAATCTGTGCGGCTGAGGTTAATTGTCTGTTTCATAGGACATGTTTTTCTACGTAAGATTAGTTATAAATGAAATTTGATTTGGCCGTCAATCAAAATTGTCCGCGCCTATTTTCGCTCTCACCACAGTTGTGTCTTCCATGAAATAATTACGTTTTTCCTACGACAATAGAAATATTGAAGTAATGTGGGATATAATTAGGTCACGATTTGTAATAATGAGGCATTGTCTACGATACTCCATGAGGGTTTCGTAAGGTAAAGCTTTGTCAAGCCTGTTTTTCTCTCATTAAATTGAAACGATACTGCGAATATAGGTCAAAGCGAATTAGGTCTTTTCTTATAGATTTGTATCGGGAGAGAGTGGGTGTAAAGTTGAATACATCATCAAATCAATCTTTAACTAACAAAAAGAAACTCTACCACCTGACAAAGAAACTAACGAAGTTTCACTCCAGATTGCCGAAGACATACATCCTTTATTAGCTGCCCCATCATAGAAAACTTTGTGAGCAGATAACAAACCGCAAACCCCAACATTCACATGTCCCACGTGACCTCATGCATATTCATATAACAATTTGTAATTATTGAAAAGTTTGGATACTTCTTGCCATCCACAAAAATGCTCTACATATAATGTATCAATTATCAATGTTAGATTTTTTTTCCAAACAGTCGTTTATTATCTCTTTACTTGTATACCAGCCTTTTTCGGAATTTTGGACTGTGATCGTCCAATGAAAGTATAGGAGCAAATATTGCAAACATCTGTTTCATTAGAAAACTTTGGTGATTGTGACTCTCGGTGACGAAATCAAGCAAATCTCGTGAATGGGATATCGTAAGAAAAGAGTTGTATAATCATGAAATTCATTTCACGGTGCTTTTCCAACCTGTTGGAGACTCCTTTTCTCTGGTAATTCAGTCTATAACCCGTTGGCTACGAGAACCGGATGTTTTGTGAACTAACTTTTTGGGAATTACAGAATCTGAGCAGCATCCGGTTTGAAAAAAGGGTAGTATTAGACCCGCGTTAGCACAACAGCATTTTATCCCGCGTTTTCAAAGAAAGTTTTACTTAATGAGTTAACACTGTGCTATTAGTCTTTGTTACATCATAAAGTATTAAAGTCACAGGCTAACAATGACCACAGTTTAACAAAATGCGAGCTACATAATCCTCCATGCTCTAACTGTTTTTGATAAGGTCTGAAAATAAAGCCCTAGAAAATTGTATTTCAAAATGACTATTTAGTGCTTTAAAAAAAGTGAAAATCTCAAGTACTCAGGTTGACGGGATTCACCATGCCCATTTCCTCCTATAGACTGACGTTGTTTAGATTTAGGCTATTTTATACTCTACCGGAGCGAAAATTGTTCATTCATGCATATCTTGCCAGTGTTAGCGTAATTTTTCAAAATTTTGTATTCTAGGGTGTTTATTTGCCCATTTAAGCATTGCTATGTAGCTTTTAAATTTAAATCGAAGCTCCACAATTTTAGCCCATGTCTTTAAACCAGTTGTTTATGTGCTATTCTACACAGAAGCAAAAGTATGCAGTCTTACTATAAATCGTGACCATTCGGATTGTGGATGATAACCATCGTTCGTACTAAAAGATGAATTTTATAATATCCAAGGGATATCATTTGCATTCTCCGTAGAACATGAATTTGTCTTATAATCTGCAAGAGTTAAGGCATTTATGTCCGGTGATCCACTTGTGTCAAACTGAGATGTTGACACAGGTAAAAAAATAAAGAATAAGAAACATGATTACAGGTAATTATATCAATTCGGGGTGATATGTTTTCTGTTCTTACTATTTGATGTTGCGTACTGTCACTTTTCGTAACATGATCTGCGCGCGGCTTCCACGGGTGCAGTGTCCGCTTGCAGAGTGGATGGGGATACATAACACCATAAACACCACTTATTTTCTCGCCAAGCCTCGGGGTAATAAGCATACAGGGGACACCGAGCATGTTACATGGAAGACTAAAGACCCATCAATGTATATATGACTACTAAATTACAAACGAATAATCCATCTCGATTTTAGCCCGTCAGGTTAAATGGCACTTTGTATGTTTAGCGGAGTTCGCATTACAAGCCCGCAGCGAAGAGGCGTCAGTATATTGTAATGAGTCAGAGTTATACAAGCACAGATTTTTTAAACATATATCTCCCTTTATTTGGAATTACATGACGGCATTTGTTGACTTTGTTATATCTATCGATCTATCTATCTATCGATATATCTATCTATCTATCTATCTATCTATCTATCTATCTATCTATCTATCTATCTATCTATCTGTATATCTATCTATCTATCTGTTCATGGAAATACTCTATGATATCAATTACGATGCATTTAATTGTAGTAAAGAGACCGATTGTACCTTTTCTTATTACCTGTACAGCGGTGCATGAAAGCTACTATTTCCGTCCCGACGTGTTTTTCAATAGCTTTATTACTTTCTTTTCATATTATTTTACTTGTTTATTTTTTTACCTATTAATTAATAGTTTTTGTTCATAAATCAATCAATCAATTACTATATTAACTTATTCCTTAAATCAATTCATCCATTTGCTCATTGACTTCATTTTTTGATTTTTTTAATTGTATTATTTCTTAGATATACATTTATGCTTTGTTTTGAACTTGCTCAATGGATAATGTGGCGTAATAACGTCTTATTTACCCAGGGTAACCACTTCAGTCAAATAGACTGCTCTACCAGCGGGCTCTGCTAACATAATAACATAAATGTTATTATTAACCTTCTCATTTTAGAATGCCGAACACCTAGCTAGAAAGGCAGTAGGTACCATTTAAAACAAAGTCTTTGGCATTACCTGGCCGGGGCTGGAACCCGCGACCTTCCGGACGTAAGGCGGACGCTGTCACCACGAGGCCATCACGCCGTATACTGACTATTATACAGTTAGTGGACCATTTAATAAATTAGCACATCCTCTGATTATCTGGGTCGATGATGACATTGACAGTGATATACGGAATATCGCTCCTGAATGAGCCTCTTGCCTGGTTATCTAGCCAAGAAGAGTGTCCAGGTGTTGTCGGAGA
>JZLH01S0137647.1:7311-18659 GCA_001188425.1 Eucidaris tribuloides
TAACAAATAGAAATCTACCATTTTGTTGATTTTTTTTCCATGCTGTACCATGGGTTACCAAAACAGGTAAAAAGTAATTCATATAGAGTGATTCTCAATGTTGAATAAAAAACAGGCTTCTTTAGCAAAATGTTTTTATTTGTTACGTGGTCATTTACCACTGTAAATTTCTTAAAAGTAACGACTTGTACATTACATTTTACATGGATTTTTATCAGTTCATGTCCATACTGTAGGTTGTGCACCAGCACAGCTCTGGCATCATTATTACACAGTACTTCTGATAACAAAGGCCCTGGCATATGTTCCCGGCAGAAGGGCTATAACAGTAAATTTTCTCTTCTTTGAAAAATATTGCAATATTTGATATTTGCACTTAACAGACTGACACAGTGACAGAAGGATCTAAAAATATCACACTACTCTGTTTTCATATGAAAAGGGCCAATGATTTTCAAGTTACAGACAATTTAGCGTTAACCCCCTCCTGCGCAGAACATGTGCTAGGGCCCTTCTGCCAGACAACCAACAAGATGGTGCCACAAAACACAGGACCCCAAGGTGCTATATGGTGCATAATATTTTTATTTGTTTCAATTTTGTGAAACATATGATAGTGCTTCAGAATGTAAGAATTAAGATGCCTTCACAATAGGCTGTGATTTTATTCTGTTAACTCACTTAACAGAGTAAACCAATCATCACAACTTATAACAGGGGATAGATCCCCAAAATTAATTCCACACAGTGAAGAGCAGGGATGGAGTCGAGGCCGGCCACGAGGCCACATTTTGCTGGCCTTGGCCTCGGCCTTGGACTCAGTCACGTGTACAAAGTCTATGGGGAAAATATTTTTCCAGCGGCCTCATGACTCGGAACGGTCGGCCTCAACTCCATCCCTGGTGAAGAGCCATCAAATTATCATGATTTTTCCATTATCAAATATAGATTCCATTTCAGAAATAAATACCTTAACAGTAGTTTGTGCAGAGGTTACATGAAGTTTGTTTGCTGTAGTAATCCTACAAAGTGGGCACTTCAATATAGAATAGGCCAAGTCTATATGTGTGTAATGTGTTGGGACAAAGGAGCAAAAATGTACAAGACAATTTTTTTTTCACATATTACACAGAGAAGTATACATGGAGGCATAATTCATTTGAGAGCTAGTAAAGCTGTTTCAAAGTCCAAAGAGATAAACAAATAAACACCATAGTTAACTTTGTATAACTCAAGAGAATAAAACAGGACCATCTATTCATACTCTCATACTCTCTATGATCACATATAGAGTAAAACGTATATGTCCTACAATTCTGCAGAAAAATCTTTGCACAGGAGCAAAAAAATCTCCAAAATGTCTGTACCTGTGCTACCAGTCGCCTTCCACCAATGACTGGGGGCCACAGTCGTTCTGTTTCTAGTAGACACCAGTCCAAGAAGTCACTCCTCTCTCTGGCTTCCTCCTGCATGTGCTTCTTTTGCACAATTACAAAAAGAAATGTTAAATTAGCTTGATAAAATAAATTTCATGCCCAAATTATGTTGACTCTATAAGATAAACTAGAGCAGTTCGACTGCGCGCAGTCGATGGGTATGCCTCCGCAGACAGCACTACCACCCAACTGGATTGAAAAGCCTTATGCATGTTTGTACCCCATTTGATTGGAAATTTGTAAGTTACCTTGGTAATGAACCATATGAGGTTTGTATAAGCCCTTGTGACCTTTGATCTTTCAACTCCGCAATAAAATCATTTAATCTGTGCTTCATACTGAATACTTGAACAAAGTTACATTGATATCTGATAAACCACTCCATTATGGTGATACAAGCCCAAATTATACATGTAGGAAGCCTTGTGACTTTTGACCTTTGACAATCACCTCCAAAATCTCATCAATTCATTGGTGCCTTACAATACATACAGTACCCAACTTTCATCAAAATCCTATAAGCTGTTCTTAAGTTATCGCATAAAAGACAATAGGTTTGTGGCCTTGTGACCTTTGACCTATGACCTTTCAACTCTAAAATCTCATCAGTTCATTGTTGCCTTATGATACATACCTCACCCAAGTTACATCACAATCCCACTAGCTGTTCTCAATTTATTGTGGTAAAGAGCCCAAATCAGACAAGGATTAGGCCTCGTGATCTTTGACCTTTGACTTTTCAACTCCGAAATCTAATCAGTTCCAATGGCTTACAATACATACTTCACCCAAGTTACATTAAAATCCGACCAGTCGTTCTTAAGTTATCGCAGTAAAAAGCAAAAATAAGACATTTTAGGCCCTGTGACTTTTGACCTTTGACCTTTCAGCTCCAAAATCTAGTCAGTTTATCGTTGACTCATAGTACATACTTGGTTCTAGTTACATCAAAATCTGATCAGCGGTTCTTAAGTTATCGCGGTAACGAGATCCGGTAACGGACGGACGTAAGGCCGGAAGGACGGACGGAAGGACGGACACACACACGCACGGACGGACAACCCGAAAACATGATGCCTCCCGCAACTACGTTGCGGAGGCTAAAAAACACTAACGAAAACTGTAAGTAAATTAAACAATATTTGAGATTTGAATTGATAGACTTCCTTTGTATGACTTACAATTTAATATCAATTCCACCATCACTTTATGTACTTTTAAGATATTATTGAACATTGTGGAGACTAATTAAATATTTGTAAAACTTTGATGCCTGGGCTGCATAATGATGTTCAAGTGCATAAATAAACAGTCAAAAATGCAACAGTTTTGACAAATTATCCAGCTTTTTTTAACAGTAAAAGTCCACCAGATGGTATATTCTAGTACTACGCTACAGGCAAAAGATATGTACCATAAAACTGATCATTCATGCATTTTCACTTTGGTTGAATAATTGTCAGTGATCGACAGCAAAAAGAATTGACAACTGAGAACAAATAAAAACCCAAATCCACTCTTTCTGCATGTGTATGGACATTAAACATGGATAATTTTTGCAGGTTATGTCATTGTAAGGTGTCCTTCACAAGAACATGAAGGTGGGATCTTGTGGTTAATTTTTATGAATGTCAGCTGACATGCTTTTATTGCTTTAAAGCCAATATTGGCTAACATTTGCCACAGTTAAAAAAAATGTGAGCTACATAATCCTCCATGCTCAACGTGTCTTTGATAAGGTCTAAAAATGAAGCCCTGAAAAATTTGTATTTCAAAATGATGATTTAGTACTTTAAAAAAATCTACAGGCATTCAAATTGACCGGTTTCACCTGCCCATTTTCTCCCATAGACTTACTGTGTGCAGATCTAGGCTATTTTATCATCCACCAGAGTAGAAATTGTTTATTCATGCATACCTTGCCATTGGCAGCATAACTTCCCTAACTTTTGTATTCTAGGATGTTTATTTGTCCATTTGAACACTACTATGTCACTCAGATATCAAAGTTTGACAATTTTTAACCCGTTGGCTACGGGAACCAGATGTGCCCTGTGTTAACTCTATGGGATTTTCAAAATCTCGGAGGTAACGGGTTAAAATAGAAGCTCCACAATGTTAGACATCACTTTAACTCTTTATGTGCTACGTTTTCAAGGTGAAGTTTTGGTTCATTTCAGGTTTTTATTCAATTTGCGGGCACACTTCTTTCATGATCAAAAGGTGTGAATTCCTCACTGGATACACAAGAAGGTAGTAACAGGACTAAGAGGGATTAGTAAATCCCTACTCATAGTCTTAAGTGCATTCCTTGATTTGTGCCAATTGGTGAATAAAGCACACCAAGGGTTGATAACGTAAAGAAACAAATCTAACTGAAGATTGTAATATACATGCACAGACATGATCACTACATCTTTCTCTATGCCTCCACTATGAAATGTGCATCAACAAAGTAAATTTGGGAAGTTTCAAATCACAGTAAGATCAGAAAGTTTGATGATTTGTGTTGACACGTGTAAATTTTCGCAAAGATAAAAAGTTTCCAATATTTTGTAGTGTGAACACACCTATAGTCCTTAGTATCCCAGGATACAGACCCGGCCCACTTCGTAGTCCCCCTACGATGCAATCCAAACCCGAGTTCACCTACTTGCTTCTTAGTCGTACATAGTGCCAGTACAAAGGAAGCCAGCAAGGATGCTATAGCCTTGGGCACCAGGGCCGACACAAACGGTAGAATGTGGTGCTCGACCTCCGTCTGATCCTTGAATCCAGCCTGCTGGACCCTCTCAAGGAAGGAGCCGGATCGGCAGTGATTGGCAAGACGGTCCCGGATCACACCTAACAGGTGTTCCTACAAGGGCGAAGGATAAAGAAGGAACATGGACTCATTTTAGCACGGATGACTCCCTTATGGTCTGATACAGGGGAAAATTTGAACCTTTCTTTACAGGACCTACTTTTCCTATTTCAGTGTGTTACAGAGTTTTTGTTTTGTTTCTTTTTTTAATTGTATTGAACAGTATGGCAGTTTACTAGGGCTCTTTTGCAACTTATAAGGATTTTAGGAAAAATTTGCCCAGGGCCCCTGTGTCTTTTTTTTTTGCCTGTGATGTCAAAGCAGGTATTTGTTTATTTGTTCATTTATTTTTTTTGGGGGGGGAGGGGGGGGGCTTTATTGGTGGGGGGAATCAGATGGATCAGTAGATGAACAATCCCAAATACCACTTGTGTGGATATTATGGCAACAGGAATTTAATGTTGGAAGCGATGGCCAATATATGGTGTGTGTGTGTAGTTGGGGGGGGGGGCTGAATGATCCCCTCCTGGACTTTTGGGGGTTACAATATGTTTGGTTTTTGTGGGGGTTCCCCTTAACTTACAAAACAACAACAAACGACATGTATGTCCTGGAATACTGTCAGAATCAGTGTCACGCCATCTGTAAGGACTGCATCCTATCTTATCCCATATGCAAAATGATCCCTCCCCTTCCCACCCCTTCACCCCCATCCCCAGGAATTCCTGGCTAAACTTATTTTTGGTCTGAAAGTGTGTTAAGCATTACAGGGCCAGCTTGCCTTGGTTTCAATAGCCTTCTTATATAATAACAACCATGACCCATATCTCAATCGATCCATCCACTTCCCATACCCTGATCGACCCCACCCCTCCCCTATCTCCTCACCCCAAGCCATAAGAAATCCTGGCAAATGACTATGGTTGATCTTAACCAGTGTTAAGTGTTACAGGGCAAACTTGCCTTTGATTCAATGGCACTCTTGTACAATGATGACCCAACACCCCAACTGACCCCTCCCCTTCCCTACCCCCTCACCCCAAACTGCTTGAAATACTAGCAATGGATATGATTGGACTTAAATTGATAGGCTAACATTGTGGAGCTTCAATTTAAAAAATTATCAAATTTTGATATCTCAACTAAATAGTAGTGTTCATATGGACAAATACACACCCTAGAATAAAAAAGTTTTGAAAGTTACACTGCCAATGGCAAGTTATGCATGAATAAAGGATTAAAACTCGGAGCGATTTTAAATAGCCTAGGTGTACACACAGTAAGTCTATGGGAGAAAATGGGCAGGTGAATCCGATCAACTTACGATTTTCACTATTTTAAAGCACTAAATAATCATTTTGAAATATAATTTTTCAGGGCTTCCTTTTTAGACCTTATCAAAGACACTAGTAGCATGGGGAATCATGTGGCTCAGATTTTTCTTAACTATGGTAAATGTTAGCCAATACCTTTAAATTTTGAATAATTGAAACAATGAAAGTATTTGAACACCAAGAGTATTCTCTTTAATACCATTAACTGTGGTAAATGTTAGCCAATACCTTTAATGGGTGTCACGGGTTACAAGGATATCTTGCCTTGGCTGTAATGGCCTTCTTGTAGGATGATGGCCATATAAATTACTCATATTACAATTGACCCTTCCCCTTCCCTACCCCCCCCCCCCCCAATCCCCACCCAGAGGAAATTCTGGCTATAAGTATGTTTGGTCTTAACAGGTGTTAAGGGTGACAGGGATGTTAAACTTACCTTTGCTTCAACAGCCTTTTTGTAGGATGACGACCAACTGGAAAACTTGAGACTGAGAGGCACAGATATAACACCTAGCAATCAGAAATCAAAATCACAAAAACGTTGTTGGAAATTCAACATACAGATTACATTCAGCATCTGAATACTAAGACCAAGAATATCAATGGCTTGCTTTACTACCTTGAGCTGTAGATAGTTGAGCTAGAAACGAGATAAACAAAACTCAAGAAATTATTCTGAACCTGAGCTCCATCTAGGGGAGCTTGAAAGTGTCTTTTATTCAAGCATTTATACTAGAATGACACTGCCTGGCACATGCTTACAAATGACAGAATTACAAAATAAGCTTGAAACACTGCAGCAAGCAACCAAATAAAATAAAGCTGGTTAATTTACAAATTAGTCTGAGTTCAAATGGGGAAGACACCATGAACCATTTTCTCCAGTGGGACCATCTACATTGGATATATAGTTTGCCATTTCTTTACAACAGATAACTAGGACCTACAAAAGAAATATCATTGAACTAGCTTCATTCATATTGTTTGCCTTCCTTTGTTTGTGCAACTATATCAGAATAGTGTCAGTCATGAGTGACTTAACCCGTTGACTCCGAGATTCTGAAAATCGCAAAGAGTTAACACAGGATACATGCGGTTCCCGTAGCCAACAGGTTAACAAATAAGATGCCTTATAGGGCAATGACATGATTGGGAGAAATAAACCATGTGTTTAAAATCAACTGGTTGAAAGATACATGTATACCAGTCTATACACCAGCTGGAGATCATCTCCTGACTGGAAGGATTAGTCTTGAATTTGTTTACTTACGGAGAATCAAGCATGAACATACCAGGACTGAATTTCTCTCAAGCTTGTAGAGAAATTAAATAATCCCATAAAAAGCTACGACCATCACAAGGCATACTGATGGTAGTACCTTGGTGGATGGTGGATTTAGCACTTTTTGGAACTAAGCTCTTCAAATATAAAATGAAACTAATTATCTTTATATATCACATTCATATATTCTTGTTCATTGATTGGTTAAAAGTATGTCACATGATGAAAAATAAACACACTATTCTGTGAGTCTGGGAGATAATAGTCCATAGGTATGGCATAGTACTTTCATATGAGTGCTAAAGTGCATCAATGCATGGGATAGGACAATCGCAATTTCATCAATAGAGGGCACCAGACAGCGGGTTCGCGATTTCAGCTTATGCATGCATGCAGCGTATTATCAGCGCAGCGCAAACGACCCGTGCATGCATGCTAACAGTGTGGCAGTGCAGGGCGATGTAACACCGAGATTTCATCTATTTAATGACAATGAAATGACGAATTTTATTGACAATGCCGAAAGTAACAACACAAAGAAGCAAATAAGGTACAGTCTGTCTGTATTTGATGATATCTGCAAGCAGGTGGACGTCGATTATGGCAGCCTTGAAAGCGCTAACGTTAGATCACAGATGTGTTTCTGTCAAAGCTTTACACAGCAGCAGGAGTGAGAATAAGAAAGGAATGCTGTAAATCAAATAGTCAAGTTTAAAATGCATTCTTTTATCAAAATACTTTTAACCAATCAATAAAAATATGATTATAGTATATAAAACACATATGTACTGCCATTAGAGGCTCTGGTTAAAACTATGGGCCCTGAGGTGACTTGAGGGGCGCAGCCCCGAAGCAAAATAGTACTATTACAGTCACCTTGCATTCCACAGTTTTAACCAGAACCTCTAATGGCAGTACATATTTGTATATTATTACACATGACTTGCAAAGAAACATATCACATTCAATTTACCATGCCAGTGAGTTGTAGCCAAAGCTGTCACATGTTTGACAAGTTCTGGGGATTCAAATACATCCACCTCCAGGAACAAGGCCAGCATTAGTTCTGTGGCAAACTGTTTGCAAGTGTTGTACACCTGAACTGGTGACCTGGGAGAATGGAAACAAAGGAGATCACAAGGTAAAGGTGGCAGCGTTGATTTGTAGTGGTTTACTATTGATTCAACTGACAAGAGTAATACATGAGAGTGCAACATTCAAAATTTTACATTTACATGACATTTTGTTTAGTTTATAATAGATAATTAAAGTCTGCAAAATAATTTTTATGGTGTATTTGTATTTTTCTTTTATCTAATATAATTAAAGTATTTATACACTTCACCAATGAAGTAAAACACAAATTATTCTAATCAGTAAATTCATAGAAATACTACTTCATCAAGTAAATTGAAATATTATTGGCAGTAGAGTGAGGTTTTGTTACTCTATACAATGTACTCATGGCAATGTTTATTGTACATTAAAGGTTTCTACACAAGACTTGTAAGGTTGATCTAATTAATACAAAACAAAATGAATACATAAAAATAGTTACAATAATTCTAATCTATTGCATATTTCCCATATTTGTACTGTTGATTTTTCTTGTTGCCTGCAAAATGTTGAATAAAACTTGCTTTGAAAAAAAAAAACTTCAATAAATACCTCGCTAAATAGATAAATAATAATTAATTAATTAATTGATTAACTGATACATAAATTTGAAGTTCATGACAAAGGAACTGAAGTAATAAAACAATCCCGATGGAACTCTGATAAACTCACTTGGCGTGGAGTTGACTGAAATGTCGATGGATGTATTTCTGGAGGGTTTCCTCAAAGTTTGGGAGTCCATTTTGGATGAATACATGATGCATTAGAGCATGCAGTCGATTGGCTTCCGTTGACTCTTCAAACATAATGTTGTCTCCATACAGATGATGAAGTAATGCCTTATAGCCTGTGTTGACTTTAGAGTAATGTTCTAAATAAATATAAATTTAACAAAAACAAACACGGTTACTGATATGATTATTGTTTATATATATATTTTTTTTTTGGGGGGGGGGTTGAAAAGTTCATAGCCTGATTAAGAAGGAGCTATGCTACATCAACCAAACTAGTAATGAATTGAATTCAACCTTTTTTGATACTAATTGCATTGTTTCTTTTCAGATATATTTTCTCCTTTTTCTTTCAGACAAATTACATTGGCATTGGAGGGTTCTAAAAACGGTCATTTTTTTGGTCATATTTTTTATGGCAAACACTTGCCTTCCCAGAAATGGGTCACTGTTTTAGGGGCTGAAAATGCTGAAAGATCCACCCCAATGTATTCATCACTATTTGAGAATGCAACTTCATTAGGCAGAGAGACTAGAAAAAATATCTGAGGAGCCTGGGAAGAGCCCAGAAAGATGACCCCTGTTTGGAACGGCAAGTCACTGCCAAAAAAAACTCTGCAAAAAATACCAATTTTCAGAAACCTCAACTGTCGATGTAAAATCATTTCTATTAGAAAATAAAAACAGATATCTGGAAAGAAACAATGCAGTCACTATTACGTTTAATTTATAATTTGCTTCACTACTGCAGCATAATTCTTTCTTAGTCAGGCTGTGAACTTTTCAGCCTAGCCTCGTATACCCAATGACATTACAGAAGCCAATGTATTATCAAGGCTAAAATGTGGGTAATAAAAGTTTATAAATTATGTACCCACCTTCATTTACTTTAGACAGCGCTCGACACTGGCACAGGTCCGACGGCCCGAGACCTGTAAAAATCACTGTCGGGCCAGTATAATTTCAGAAATGGCCAATTTTACTGGTCCGACCGGGCCAGTAAAAAAATCTGTCCCATATAATGATATATTGCAGAAAACGGGCGTCATACGGAGCTATTGTTTAGCTCCGTATTACGCCAAAAATAATTGTAAGCAGTTTATTTTTGACCCGCAGAAATGAATTGCGCTAATATTTAGTTCGGTAATACATCGAAAATAAAAGTTGGCACTTTGATTTTGACCCGCGTATATTATTTAGTTCCGTATTACGCCAAAAATAATTGTTAGGAGTTTCTTTTTGACCCACGGAAATGAATTGGGGTAAATTTTGACCCGCGGATATTAATTTCGCTAATATTTAGTTCCGTATTACGCTAAAAATAATTGTTAGGAGTTTCTTTTTGACCCACGGAAATGAATTGGGGTAATATTTAGTTCCGTATTATGCCAGAAATAAAAGTCGACAATTTGCGGTAATATTTAGCCCCGTATTACGCCAAAAATAATTGTTATGAGTTTATTTTTGACCCGCGGAAATGAATTGGGGTAATATTAAGTTCCGTATTATGCTAGAAATGAAAGTCGGCAGTTTGATTTTGACCCGCGGATATTAATTTCGTTGATATTTAGTTCCGTATTACGCCAAAAATAATTGTTAAGAGTGTATTTTTGACCCGCGTAAATGAATTGGGGTAATATTTAGTTCCGTTTTATGCCAGAAATAAAAGTTGGCAGTTTGATTTTGACACGCGTTTATTAATTTCGCTGATATTTAGTTCCATATTACTATGCTTTCAACTGAAACAAATTGTGGTATTTATGCTATTTCTGGTGTCTTGATAAGTCATTTAATATACACTCGGCAAAAAAAGCTCTTGGACACTTATAAAAGTTAAAATATATACCACATAATTTTTTATTAAAAGGTACATTATCGTATATCAATATGACCAGACATTATTCCACTTCCAGTATGACATGAAACATGTGAGCAGTCATGCATGGCTGATTACGTGCATTAAACAATAGCAAGGTCAGTAAAAAAAATTGTAAGAAATTGAGCCTTCAAATGCTAATGATCAGGTCCATCTTGTAGGCATACATTCAACAATTTCAACAGGTGTTTGTGATTTGAATGAAATGCTTAGAGATGCATCATGAAATGCATCATTTGGACATGCACTTTCAAGATGAAGCTGCGACGTCGATGTGCTGCACTCATTCAGAGCCAGGGAGGACAAACAAGATATTGAACTGTTTTTGATTAGTCAAGATACTGAAATTTGACCTTTTTTTTTCATTGACTAATTTTTATTAAAAATTCCAGTGGAATTAATAGTGATGTATTCAAGATGGACAATACTCTTTTCTTTTCAAAGTGACATTTAACTTTAATTTTTGTCGTTCAATGGATCTTATGCCACATAAACTTTCACAACTGAAAGACTGACTGCTCCACTTCTTGCATTTTTTTTTACTGACCTTGCTATTGTTTAATGCATGTAATCAGCCATGCATGACTGCTAACATGTTAAAGGTTAGTGACATCATTGGTAACACTTGAAAATGCCTCAAGAACCAAATGAGTTGAAATGTATACCAACTATACACTAACTGGAGTGGATCTCCCAGCTGGAAGGATTTGTCTGTAATTTGTTTACTTAAGGAGAATCAAGCATGAATATATTAGTAGTATTTTATTTTT
>JZLH01S0137660.1:5706-16776 GCA_001188425.1 Eucidaris tribuloides
AATCGCCAGCATTACATAAGAATACAATACAAGAAGAAAACTCTGGATGGGAGATGTACAATACAAAGCGTGGAGTCTGGGAAGGATTCGGCGTGAGTCTTCGAAGGCACTTTGAATAGGCAGCAGCAAATGTGTGTCCTGTAGACGATAACAAAACATCATTAACACAACAGGGAGTGTTTTAGCGAGATCCCGATTTAAAAGTTAAAGGAAGATTTACTGAGATAACACGAACACCAACGGAGGAAAGGCATAATGTGGCAAAAAATAACATACAGTTAACTTTAAATGTGAATAATAACTGATATAAACATTTATAATGACACCAGCAGGGAGGAAACAGACATGCATATTAAAATGGTGAGACAAGAAAACAGCATGCAGGTGGGTTTAATTGTATATATATAAAAAAAAATGAAAATTTCAGATATGTAGGCAATGTGCGTCATAGATTTTTGAGGCAATGTAATTGTTGATTTGACCGAATTCAAGTGTATAACAATTCGTAATACCCACGTCTTAATGAAATATTTTTGTCCACATTCGAAATTAAACGAGAAGCAAGATAAATTGATTTTGGATTGGTTGGAAATAGGGTTGTTCAAACTACACAGGGCAGACACAAATTATTAAAAGAAAACAGACAATTGATGGAGAATGAGGAAAAAAAAGGATACATGCATGCAGACATAGAAACGTAGTATGAACAATATGACAGTCATACTTGAAGTATTTTAAAATTAATTATTTCATGCAAAAAGAATTAAGAATCGCTTACTGGACTAATGTAGTGAACATGATTTGTTGCAAAGATAAGCCTTTTCATGCGCAAGATCCTTTAGAAGTACACAAGGTTTGGCAAGATAATAAGCCTTTCACGAGTAAGATCACTGAAATGGCTACAAAAGACAAGGATGAAGTAAGGAAGAAATCCAAATTTTGATTATTTAAGAGAAACAAAAAAAGATGGAGTGTTTTCCTGAAGTTGTAAACATAGTTTCTGAGATTTACAGGGACAGAACATGTTCACAACATCACCCAGAGACTCGACATTTTTAGATCATTTTCATTACGCATTCAAATTTAGTATAATGCAAGACTGACTTAGAATTGTGGTAAGAAAAAGATAAAAATAAATAAAAGAATAAAATAAAAATGAATAAAATAAAAATGAATAAATAAAAATCAAATTTGAATTTAAATTTTCCGGCTAAAGCAAATGATGAACAAACTGGTGCAATAAGCAGAACTGAAACTGCATGCAGGAGAAGCCGTGGACGTCATTTGAATGCGTAAAGAAGTACAGTATATTGAAAAACAATAACTCGAAAGAATGAGAACAACATAAAATAATTGTATCATGCGTAACTTAAAGGTAAATAATTATACAGAACATGGTACAATAGACGTGTAAATAATGATTACCTTCGGCAAACACAATGAAGAAAGATATAGGGGTATATTATACGTACCTCATTGTAGTATTCTCAGTAAGTTTAACCATTGCTGCATACACTAAAATACGTTCATTGAATACATGAGAAAATTATACAAACTTGTGGTTTTATCAAAATTATTTCATGCAATAATTATTTCCTGTAATTATTTCATACATAAAGAATTAAAGAATTAGGGATAGCCCCCATGGGACTCGTGCAGTGAACATGATTTGCTGCAAAGATAAGCCTTTCAGACGGAAGATCTTTTAAAAGTACACGAGGTTTTCTAAGAATATATTCACGTGTCATATTGATGAAAAGGCTACAAAGGACAAGGATGAAGAAAGGAAGAAATCCAAATTTAGATTACATAAGGAAATAAACGATTGAATGTTTACCAGAAAGTTATCAACAAAGTTTCTGGGATTTACAGGAAAAAAGCATGTTCACAATACCATCCAAAGACTCGACATTTATAGACCATATTCATTTTGCATTCAAACTAGTAGAATGTAAGACTGACTTAGAATTGAGGTAAAGATATATATATATATATGTATCAAACCAAATTGTTTGGGTGTTGGTTTGTTTGTTTGTTTTTCTTGGTAAAGTAAATGATGTACAAAGTTGTTTAATAAGCAAAGCTGAAATTATAGGAGAAGTGGTGCAATGTCATTTGAATGCGTAAGGAAATACAGGCTATTGAAAACCAATAACTCGATAAGATGGAGACAACATAAGATAATTGTGTCATGCATAACTTAAGGTAGATGAATATAAGAATATAATTATACAGGATATGGTATAATAGACGTACAAAATAGTGATTACCTTCGGCAAAACACAATGATGAAAGATATAGAGGTATTATACGTACCTCATTGTAGTATCCATAGTAAGTTTAATCGTTGCTGCAGACACTAAAATACGTACATTGAATACATAAGAAAATTATACATACTTCCATTATGTTTGATTATTATACGAAATAATTATTCTACTTGTGTGTTTTTTTTTAATCAAATGCGACTGCATGTAGATGGATATTGCAGTGCAACAACAACTCTAGAATTGGGATAGCGAATATGAATGCATAGAAAAATCAAATAAAGAAACAATAAAATGGATAAATTAAACTTAGTTAGAAGGTGGTATTGTAACGCTTGAATGATGGAAATGTACAAATACATTACAGGTTACAGACTTATTCCAGTTTATGTTGGGGGAAGAAGGGAAAGGTGAATGATCATGTAAATCCATTTTGAGATTTCATGGTACGTGTTGTGTGCAACGATAAGCACTGTACGCACGGTAAGTGAAATGAATAATGGGTGGTTGGGTAATTGAGTAATGAAGAGTAGAGTGAGTGACCTAGACAATTAACAGGAGGGGACATGGGGAAAAATCTGACGAGATTGGTAGCTCCTGAAAGGACTGGGTACCTATAAAGTCGAAAAGGGCGGGAAAACGCTGTTTTTGGATTGTGAATGATGCACACTTGCAGAATTCTTTAAGAGTAATCAGTTAGTGACAAGCTGCATAATACAAGGATTACCATAATAGTATAACAAAGAGACGGCAAGAACGGTGTGCACATGCCTAAGTTCTAAGAAATTATGGCTGATTACTGAAGAATAGTTGGAGTGGGGAATTCAAGAATTGTTTTCTTAAATGATGAGGTAGGGTGAGTAACTAGATAATAAAGACACAGGGACTGTATAGATCTCTGGCGAGATTGCAGGCTAATGAAAGGGATGGAATGGATACCCTTGATGGCGAAAAAGGGCGGGAAAACGATATTTAGTATTGTGAAGGATGCACTTGCAGAATTTAAAGTGATCATGAGTGTCAACTGTATAATCAGGGGCTCCGCCCCCCGAAGCTCGAGCATGAGTTCGATCGGGTTTATAAGCTTATTGTGACGTTTTGATGATACTTTTGTTTTCTAAAATGGACAGTACAGTCAGGGGCGCAAATCAAGGGGGACGGGGGGGTCATGTACCCCCCCCCCACGATTTTGAGGATGGGGACACGAATATCAAATGTTACCCCCCCCCCCAACCGAATTTGCGGCATGTGCATGCAAAAAAACTGTGATTTGGCTTCAATTTTGTCAGGTTAAAAAACAATTTGGCTGGCAAAATGTGGATTTTGGTAGCCCCCGCCCTCCCCCCCCCCCGCTGTCAGATAATGTTTGGCTTGCCAATTGTCATGGTATAAAAAAAAAATTGGGTGGCCAATATTGGTTTTGGTCGGCGCCCCCCCCCCCCTGACGTTTTCAGATACATTTTGGCTTGCAGTTTGTCAGCCGTTTAAAACAATTTTGGGCTGGCAAAAATATCGGTTTTGGTCGGCGGCCCCCCCCCCCCCCGCTTGTCAGAAATTGTTTGGCTGGCACTTTGGCAGGTTAAACAAATTTTGGCTGGCAAAATATGGTTTGGGCAGGTTCCTGCATGTGATGTCCCTCCTACATTTGAAAATGGATTTGCGCCCATGAGTACAGTCGACAACAATAAAATAACACAAAACAAAACATCCCCCCCCCACTGCTGATAGCAGATAATTTTCAAAACATGGCGGAAATTAGCTCATGCGACTTTCGAAATTAGTATCAAAATTTGCTCAGTCGACTTGCGCCTGCATGTTATATCCAGTGGGGTTTATGCAGTACATGACCAGAGCCAGAACCAGAACAAACACAACAAAATTATAAATAGAGTTAAAAAAAAATAGTACTTACACTGAATATCTATCTCATAAGCACAATTTCTAGCTCGGTTCGCTTCAGTTTTCTTTTTCTTTTCCTTCCTTTCCTTTTTTTTCCTTCGTTTTGGTTTTTTGCCGGCCGAGTTGGGGGGGGCACATGCCCCCCCCCCCGTGCGCCCCCCCCCGTAGCACTTTACGCCACTGACTGGGGCACTCCACATCTTCAGCTTTACTTGAATTCATCTCCGAGGTCACAAATGCTTTTGTTTCGTAAAGATATTATGTTAGGCTTATTCATTGATCTCAGTAAAGCTTTTGACACCTTAGACTGTTTTATTTTATTAGATAAACTTAAGAACTATGACATAAGGGGAGTATTATGGAATTAGTGTAAAAGTTATATTACAGATCATAAACAGTATGTTTTGATTGACAACGAAATGTCTCAACTAAATTTGATTAGATGTGGAGTGCCGCAAGGCTCTATCCTTGGCCCGTTACTATTTTTGGTGTTTGTTATGCATCAGATACCCTTCATTTTATTTTGTTTGCAGACGAAACCAGTGTCTTCAATGTCTCACAATGATCCCACAATTTTGTGTCAGAGTTTTAACCATGAATTAATTAAATTAAGCAATTGGCTTTCTGCAAACAAATTAGTTTTAAATGTACAAACTAGAGCAATTCGATTGCGCGCATCCGATTGGGTATGCCTCCGCACCCCCGTGAAATTCCAAACAGGACATGTTGGGGGCATCGTGACCTTTGACCGTTCAACTCTGAAATCTCATCAGTGCCCCATAAGGTTCCATGCTCCGGCGACAAATGCTCCGACGACAATTGCTCCGAAAAATGCGACAAATGCTCCGCGACATTTGCTCCGCGACAAATGCTCCGGCGACATTTGCTCCGTCGACAAATGCTCCGGCGACATTTGCTCCTGCGACATTTGCTCCGACGATATTTGCTCCGGCGACATTTGCTCCGGCGACAATTGCTCCGACGACATTTGCTCCGGCGATCGCAAATGCTCCGGCGACATTTGCTCCGGCGACAATTGCTCCGAAGGTGCGACAAATGCTCCGGCGACAAATGCTCAGGCGACATTTGCTCCGGCGACATTTGCTCCGGCGACATTTGCTCCGACGACATTTGCTCCGGCGACAATTGCTCCGACGACATTTGCTCCAAGGTGCGACAAATGCTCCGGCGACAAATGCTCCGGCGACATTTGCTCCGGTTTGCTCCGGCGACATTTGCTCCGACGACATTTGCTCCGGAGACAATTGCTCCGACGACATTTGCTCCGGCGATATTTGCTCCGGCGACATTTGCTCCGGCGACAATAGTTCTTAAGGTGCGACAAATGCTTAGGCGACATTTGCTCCGGACAAATGCTTCGGCGACATTTGCTGCGGTGGCAATTTCTCCGGCGACAACAGTTCGTATATGGTGCGATAAATGCTCCGGCGACATTTGCTCCTGCGACACTTGCTCCAACGACAATTGCTCCTAAGGTGCCACAATTGCTCCTACGATATTTGCTCCAAAGTTACATTTGCTACGGTGACATAATAATGTTCCGGCGACAATAGCTCCGGGGACAATTGCTCCTACGACAATTGCTCCAGTGACAATTGCTCCTACGACATTTGCTCCGTCGACAATTGCTTCGGCGACAATTGCTCCGACATTTGCTATTTAAGGTGTGACAATTGGCTCCAACGACAATTTCTCTTACATTTGCTATTGCTGTTTGCTATTTATTGAGTATCCCAATTTAAAATGCGTGTTTTCTTCCATACACAGTCATTTTGATTTTATAGCCTACTATAATAATGAGTTAAATTTCCGTTTGTGAACTATCTATAGGGTTTTGTTCGAAATTTTTGCCGGTTTCTGAGTATTTATGTACGTATACAAGTAGGCCTATTCACATACACATCTCATCTTGACTTGAATTATGTTTAAACAAGGTGCTCACATTGTTAACTAATTAGAAAAGACTAATCAGTTTACGGCGCACGTTTGTAAGGATGTCTATGACGCAAGCACCTGTATTGTTCTCGTCTGTACACATAATCGATCAGCTAACAAGACAGAGTTCGGTTTACTAGATGTAACACTCTTAGGCCAACTATATATACAAAAACCCTTTTTCACTTAGATTTGAGTTATTAAGATAAAAAAAAACAAATTAGTTCACCGGATTGCGAAAATGCAAAAACCCTGGCGTGGGAGGGGGACACCCCTCCCCCATCGAACGCTTCGCGTCCTCACTTGCGTTTTCCTACGATTGTAGATATAGGTTTTCCCGGTCATTTTCACACGTTTTGCATTCCATTTGTTATCCAGATCATTCAGTTTCAAGTGAAATAGAATGAACCGTGATACAAATCATTCTTTTTCTTCAACTGATATTCAATTTCATTTCAAAGGCATTCGTTTTTTCAAATGACGTAAATGTGCAAATTATAAGGACCAACAATGATTCACGTGTTTTCAATTTCATGTGGTTAACGGGTGTGGTCTTTCACGCATTCATATTCAAGAATGTGCAATCGTCTATGAAAAGCGCTCATTAATTTCAAGTCACATGAGGACAATGTACAATGTGTACTTCCTGGCCAGCTGTGAAGTAAGGATTCCAATTAATGCGAATAGACCAATTCACAAACGTATGCAAATTTATGGATGTTTCTTCCTTGGGGTCCTAGAAACAAGCTATTCCGCAAACCTGTTTATAATGAATACATTTCAAAACCTGGAATCCAACTTGCATACATTAGTTCTTGCTATGTCGGGCAAGCATCGGGTAAGCTTTCAGGTTGTTAGGGACAACCATTGTTAAAAAGTTTTTAAACAGAACTTCTAAAGCAATAAACAGATTACACGTAAATGAAAAAGAAACTGTAAAATCAAGCGGAGATAACCTCTTGACCTATCGGTTTGAAATTGAATAATGAATACCTGAATACATGATGTTTTTAGAAAATGAACGAGCAAGTGTGTTTATGAAAAGCAAAACTGACAACTTGAAACATCCAACTTGAAATTATAAAATTCAATTTGTCCGGATTCATCAAACGAGTTGAATTTGACCATTGATAAGTTAAAATGAGTAAAAATGTTGCGAAAATGACCGGGAAAACCTATATTACCCCCCCCCCTCCCCCCACTCCCGTTGAAAAATCCTGCGTACGGCTTAAGTCTGTTTAGTATATAGTGATTTTCTAATAACTTCCAGAAAGAAAGCATAATCTGAAACGGAATGAATAGTGTGATGAAATAAACTATTCTTTTTTTATTGATCAAAATCAGAAAAGCAATTGCAGAAATCACAACAGTAACCTTTTGCATAACACAGAACAGACTAGTAATGCGAACGGAGTGAAAGCAAAAGACCTAATACTGAAATAAGTTCTTTACTTTCTGAAGTATAAAGGGTTACTGTTTTTTATAGGATATGACATAATCTTTTTTAATTTTAGCAGAGTCAAGTGTACGTTAAAATTATGAGAATAACCTTGGAATTTAGATTTACACTTCACCTTGGAATTTGCCATCTTCTTTAATAGAAATTATAATGACAGTGTAGGGGAAACATACATCGTTAATTGGGTTACTCAATAGATTTTCACTTTTTCAAAGCACTTAACGAAATTTTCGTGTCACAATTTTTTTTCTGGGCTTTATTTTGAGAACTTATCAATGACACCAAAAGCAGGCAGAACCATATAGCTCTGATTTTTCAAACTGTAGACAATGTTTTTGCCTTTAAAGATCAAGAGAAAATAAGTATACTCTATGTAAAATTAAGGAATGTCCTCAAACAAAAGCTTGTACAGAATTTGAATCACCACCAACAAAGAATATTGTTGAAGACAATGATGGGGAAATCTGGCCAGATTGAAGTATCACGTGACACAGATTACAACTATGCAATATTCAGTATAAGGAGTAACGGACTAACAAGACAAAAAAAATGCCTACTAAACAATGAAAGGAAGAGCGAAAGAAGGTAAAATAACTACGAACAGTTTACCTTGTGCTGACCTAAAATTACATTTTAGGCAATACCAATCATAAATCCCTTGACAATACCAGTCTGCCGCTTAACCTTGTTCTTGCGACATAATGGTGATCATTTATCTGTAATGTCACTTTCAAGAAAGTCCCAGAGACTTCGATTGATATTCACTAAGCATGATCTGAGCATAGAAAGAAATTGTGAGAAGGGGTAAATTAAGGTTTCTCGCTCAATTTTGTATTTTTGCGATTGACCAAAAGTCACCGGAGCATTTGTTGCCGGAGTAATTGTCAGCGGAACGATTGTCGCCCTAGAAATTGTCTCACATTTGGAACAAAATTAATGTCATCGGATCTTGTGTCGTGGGTGCAATAATTGTAATTGGATCAATTATCGAACCTTGGAGCATAATTATGTAAGAGCAATTGTCGTCTGAGCAATAATTATTGTCACATCTTAAATAGCAATATCGGAGCAATTGTCGCCGAAACAAATGTCGCCTGAGCATTTGTCGCACCTTCGGAACTACTGTCGCCGGAGAAAATGTCGCCGGAGCAAATGTCGCCGGAGCAATTGTCGCCGGAGCAAATGTCGCCGGAGCATTTGTCGCCGGAGCAAATGTCGTACCTTAGGAGCAATTGTCGCCGGAGCAATTGTCGCCGGAGCTAATGTCGTCGGAGCAAATGTCGCCAGAGCAAATGTCGTACCTTAGGAGCAATTGTCGCCGGAGCAATATCGCCGGAGCATTTGTCGCCGGAGCATTTGTCGCACCTTCGGAGCAATTGTCGCCGGAGCATTTGTTCGCCGGAGCAAATATCGTCGGAGCAAATGTCGCGCCGGAGCAAATGTCGCCGGAGCTATTTGAGTCGTGGGAGTAAAAACAAATGTCGGGCCGGAGGGCATTTGTCGGCCGGAGCAAATGTCGCCGGAGCATTTGTCGCGGAGGCAAATGTCGCCGGAGCATTTGTCGCGGAAGCAAATGTTCGCGGAGCATATTGATTCGCATTTTTCGGAGGCAATTGTCCTTGCGGAGCATTTGTCGGCCGGAGCATATGTTCGTGTCACGCCCCATAATACACACATGCACCGAAGTTACAATCAATATCCGAACAAGTCGTTGCTCTTAGTTATGCGTGTATGAAGAAACATGTGTGGGGCCTGGTGACCTTTGACCTTTCAAAGCCGCAAAATATGATCAGTTCATTGTGCCTCATAACACCTACTTCACCCAAATTACATCAATATCCGATAAGCCGTTCTCATGTAATCACGGTAAAGACACTAAGTATGGAGCCTTGTGACCTTTGACCTTTCATCACCAAAATCTAATCAGTTTATTGTTGCATCATAATACATACTTCACCCAACTATCTGATCGGCCGTTCTCAAGTTATCACGGTAACGAGAACCGGTAACGGAAGGACGGACGGACGGACGGACGGAAGGCCGGATGGACGAACGAACGGACGGACGCACGGACGGACGCACGGACGGCCGGACGCACGAACGCACGAACGGACAACCCGAAAACATAATGCCTCCGGCAACTTCGTTGCGGAGGCATAAAAACAAAATATACGGTATTTACAAAACGAAAGATAATATATGATTTTATCATTAAGATAGATAACGATAACATACAATATGTGTCATCTATTAGGGGTTACAGTGACAACAATTTGAACTCGCATGAACACATTGGTGTCGTCTGCAACCATATTTCAAAAGGTACAAGTATTCAAAATCAACTTCGTTCCTTCCCACCACATATTTTGAAAATTCTGTATAGTGCAATAATACTTCCTTATTTCAATTACTGTAATATTGTTTTGGCCAATAACGAGTCGATTACCAGATGACTAGATTATTTCGTTTACAAATGAAGGCTGTCAGATTTATTTCCAACTCTCATTTTACTGCCCATACCCGGCCAATTTTCTCCAAACTCAAATTTGCTGTTTTCATGTTTCTGTGCTCGAAGAATCTTATACCACGTCATACTGCTTCTAATTTTATTTTGAATATGGAAGTTCATAATTACAATACACGATCTTCCTCAAATTACCACATTCCTCAAATAAGGACAATGGTTTCCAAAAATTCCTTATTCTATAAAGGGTCTTTGATTTGGAATACTCTCCTTGATAATGTTAAAAATAACCCAACACTTAACACATTAAAAAAAAAGATGTAAAATGTTGTTATTACATAAGTACACTGTAAATGAATAATTCAATCAGTCTCTACATGTAAGGGGGTGCATGGGGGTGGGGTTGTCTGTACATCCTGCAATCATTAGTAGACTTGTTAAGAGGTTGAACGCTGCATTTTTTAGTACAAATGTCCCACTTGGCATTTATGTTCCTTGGGTCAAAAGAAAAAGATTCATCCAAAGAGACACTCTGTATCTATGCAAATAAGCCAGTTATTTGCATAAATTTGCATATTTTATGTCTATACTATTAAAAAATAATTAAAAATATATGTTCAACCCAAACAACTCTAAAATTGGGCACAAAGTTTCTGTGGAAGAAGGGGAAGAAAACTTTGATAAAACAATTGAGGAATCCATGTATGTAATTACTTAATTTACATAAATTATGAAAATTAGTACTAAAATGGAGTAATTTTCATGGATTATAAACTATTTATATGCTGTGCATGATGATATAAAGATATCTAATGGTGTTAAATAATGTTAAAGTAAAGTATTCATGCAAAGAAACTTACTTTGCCTATGCAAATAACTTCTAATTACCATAAATGCATATTAATGTATAAAAGTACAAAAAAAAATGCTCAGTGTTTAGACAACTTTAATCATCCAATACAAATGTGTATTACTTGGTACAACCTTTAGCTGGATGAAGGAAAAGAAAAACCATCATGACGAAA
>JZLH01S0137664.1:0-31923 GCA_001188425.1 Eucidaris tribuloides
TTCTATAATCAACGTTGACCAATGTAATGAAATATTAATGTTACTAAACGACTGGTTGAAGTAGTCTAACAAGCCAGTTTTTTTCGTTCTGCAGCTGGCATGCGCATGCATGCAGACAGTCCACGCACGTATCATCTCCGAGCATTTTTCATTTTTTCAAGCTTGAAACTGGTGGATCAGCCGATGCGGATTTATGAGTGGATTTACTTCCCCGACATTCAGAATTTTAGTACATTAGATATCTGAAGAACAGGAAGCGAGTTCGGAGATTTGTGCCTCTTTGATCGGATATGGACATTTTCTCCGTGACGGTATCGCCTCACAGTGTGCATGTGACGTGACGTTGTTGACCGGGGCGGCTGTGCGATTCATCCACACCATCGCATCGTCAAGTGACATGGAATCATCAAATTTCCAAGGCAAGAAGGCAAGTACTTTTCCGAAGTATAAAGATTTAATTTTCCATGCGGAATGGGACTGTGTGACAAGATCAAAGAAGGGAGTATCATGCCTTTGCTCACTTTGCTCAGTTGATTTATCGATAACGGCCACATATGAAGTCTTGCAGTGGCACAGGCAAGCTCGTATCTTACACTACTGCAGGCTCCCTCCCCCTCTGGACAATAGAGGCTATTTTTAATGTTTAAATGCATTTTTTTATAATTATTTCAAAATCACTTTTCTTTTAACATAAATTTCTACTGTATATATTGCCTGAAGTATTATATTTTTGTCATGACAAGTTCATGAAAATCTCACTTAACAATAATATGATTTTAATTCATCTGCTAAAGTTTTTGATGGTTTAGACATGCTGTCGGTATACTATCATGTTTACTGGTTTCTTTTAATGTGTTTTGCTACACAAAAACTCCACCGTGGGACAACGTTCCGCCGTCCCTCACAAAAGTCTGCCTTTCTGCGAAATTCGGATTCTATCATCTCAATGTTGGCGCTCTGCAACATAATCTTTTGGGGCGAAGATTGCCAGACCAATTTTTCGAATGTGTGCCAGAAAATTGCGTTACATGGTAATGACATACATGGCAAAAAAATAGGTAAAACAAAGCGGCTTCAACCCACGTCTTTAGTTTTTTTTTTCACAATGTCATGAATTTGGACACACATTGGTCTTGGAGCTGAAGATGTGTAAGAATTATATATTTTCGAATGTGTAAGAAATTCAAGCGTTGTCATTAGGAACGACATATTTCCATCAATAAAAATCATGGTAAGAGTCCTGAGGATAGAACTACTTCCCCAGTTTTGACTCAATTGTATAAAATTTGGCACAACATTGGTCTTGGGGCGAAACATGGAGACATATTTTTCGAAGATGTGTCGGAAATTCCGTTGCTATGAACATGGCACAATATGGACAAAAATCAGGGAAGTGATGTGGTGGGGCGTACTAATAACTTTCAGTGATATGTATTAGTACGTATAGTGTTGTTAACTTAGTTTTGCTACGACTAAGTCGCGAAAGTCGTAGTGCGATGCCTACACGGAGTCGAGACTCGACTAATCGGAACGCCAATAGATTCGACTTTTTATCAACATGTTAATTTGTATTAAAAACTGCGTAAAAGAACTAAAAATTTGCAGAACTACAATCATTTATCTACCATTTTGTGGCAGAAACGAATACCCTATTCTCTTCGATCGCCAAATCACAGAACTGCCAAAATGTCTTGGATTCAGCCTCATATCGAGCCATGTATATACATTGTGTTTGCCGTATATACGTGCGACTCCGACTGCCGACCCCATGCACCCCACACCACCAATCTTGAACACACTTAAGGACGTTGAACACGATAGTCGACTAATAGTCGGGTCGGGATAGTGGACATCGACCCAAACGACGGAACACTAGTTGACGACAAGACACGGGATTTGAAAGGGTTAATAATTATTTTTGTGATGATCAATGATGATTATGTAAGACCCAACTGTGTTTAGAATGTATATTTTTTTTAATTTAATACATTACACATAAATTGCTGTTTTACAAATATTAATACTGTGTCCGAGACAAGAATAACAAACAAAAATACCCCCAACTTAGTCATGTTTCCATAGCTGCTGTGCTTTTTATTCTGTATCAAATAAATTGTATTAAGAAATAATTGTCTTGTCTCAGTAAAAAAGAAGACAGCACGCTTGTATCCGCAACCCCCCCCCCTCCCCCAAAAAAACCGGTGAAAAAAAATCAATACATCCTCCTATTCGTATCTTTAAAAATTAGCATACAATTAAAGATGATTTAAGTATAAATGTACTAACCTTCATCGTTTGTCAGCTGGGAAAAAACACGCAAAGAAAACTAACAAAAATAATCAATCAATTGGCACTAAACCCCTGACCCCCCCCCACTATGGTCTTGATTGCCCCCAAGATAATTATCTCATTCCACACTGTGATTCCTTGTTATTCCTCCAATAATAATTGGATAAACAAGATAGAGCTATCACTTTCTTAACCCCAAACCCCACCCAACACACAACACACTAAACAACACACCACCACAACAACCACACACACACACATAACACAAAACAAACAACCACCACACACACACACACACACACACACAACACACCAACACCACACCACCACACACAACAAACACCCAAACAACAACAACACGCCACAACACAAACAAGTGCCGGCAAAATATGGAATGAACCGAAAGTACACCCGGAATGAAAGGAGTATTTCAGTAAGTATTCATTTTCAATTACTGCTCATCGACCACGGCAAAACCAAGTTAGCAGCAGTATTTAAGCATAGTTAAGGCAAAGGTCCTTAATTGTACATGTACTATTCAGTAACCCGCATAATCTGTTCTCTGAAGTTTAGTTGAATCTTGCGAGAAAACTTGCAATCAAGTATAGCACGGAACAATTACACTATATATAAGAAATGTGCGGTCAGTGCACAAACAAAATATACATAGGATGATAAACAGACAATGAATTGTTATGGTTTGTAGATCAAGAGATTGTATTGAGGATTCAGAAATACTTACAAGATAAAAAGGAAATGTCAATGCAGGTTATATAACTCAAAAGTTTAATTTAATGCAATGAATATGCCAATATGAAACTGAACTGTTCTCGAATTATGTAAATACATTTACGTTACAAATAGCTTTGATGACAATTTAAACGTAACGCCAATTTAACCAAAAGACTTGTAATACTAGACTGAAAATACAACGATAATTGGAAAGCAATGCATGTTATAATCTTAGAATTTTTTCAAAAAAAATGTGAAATATAATTTTACAGAAACTTAACAAACTTTGTAGACTCCCGAAAAAGTTCGTTTCCAGCTTTGAAAACAGTTGTAAGTAATTTTAGAAGATTTTCTGATTGCGAGACGATTCTAAAAAACTGTTGTCATTAGACTTTGCGAAGAAGAAAAATACAGTTCTGAAAAACGTTGACTGTTGCCTCACATTAACAATTTTGATTTGAAGATGTTTTACTAATTATTCATAAATACTTCAAATAGACATTATCACTTGCTTATTACAGTTGTGTCTCAAAAAATTGTGCAAAGTAAACGCCCTCTTTGGTAATTAGAAAATACTTTGTGGCATTTTATGCTCTAACGTCAACGCTTGAAAGTGCATAGTCTTAGCTTTCAAATACCGTTAGTTTTGTTTAATTTGCTTTTCTTATCTTAGATATGTTAATTTGAATAAGAAAGCGGTAAAATTGCAATTCCTGTGCCATTTTTTACTAAAATCTATGTAAATTTGACACAATTGTTATTCACCATTCGTTGTTTTAATTTATCTGAGATTAAACAAGCAAATTGACACAAAACAAATGGGCATTTGAAAGTAAAAACTTCGCTCCTGATGGGTTTATGCATTTCATGTCACCAGAGGTATTGTCTCAATTGCCGAAGATTGGCGCTTTTCACTTGCAATTTTTTGAGACATGCTCTTTGAACGTTTAGAAATACTTATTGTGAACATGTTTACGTCAACCATTAAGTGCACTTTTTGCTTTTAGAATGTGTTGTTTTGTTGAATCTTGTTGGTTTTGATCTTCGAGTATATCTTGTAAAACAAAACGTGCGGAATCACAATTATGTCTTTTTACGTGAAGGATGCCTGATGGTATTATTGGCTGTAGTAAAGTGACACATTTGTGATTTTACCATTCGTTGTTAGAACTTAAACATATCTCAGGATTAAAACAAGCAAACTGAACAGACAAACGTCATTTGTTTAGCTAAGATTATGCCCTTGATTGTGATGTAAGCATGACGTCACATAATGTTTCTTATCATTAGCAGAGGGCACTTTTGACTTGCACCAATTTTTTTTTAGACACACTGTATAATCACCAACAATTCAACCACTAGTTACAGGGAAGGACATTTGTGCAAAAATTAGTTCATTGACGGTTCATTGACCCCTGACAATTTCAAAGATTTGTTCCAAACAGTACAAGGTCTTTTTGTCCTGCCCTTTTGTTTCACCGTTAGTCCTTGTTTCTGTACAATTTCTCGTTTTGTTGTGTTTTCCCAATAGCCGAAAAAGATAAATGGCGAACTAATTCGAAAACATACGCCGTTTTACCATGTTCACTGCACCATTCGAATTAAAGTGACACCTGAGAGGTGGCGCAGAGTAACACCATTTCCACTTAATCTAGAATTTGGCTCTTTTTTTCCCGGAACACTGGTGTCAGGTTTCGTTTTGGTTAGACTCTGTAGCAGCCTACGTCTCCAGTGTACATACTTGCTCGACGTCTGAACGATCGGGCCTGTACTCATCGTGATGGGTAGCATGGATGGAACACCTTTGCCTTCAAACAATCTGCCCAGTCTGAATGCAAATTATAGAAAGGGAAATTCTAAGACTTTGATTTATAGGAATGAAGCTTAAACATAAAAAAATACTTCCGGGACAATCGTAATAACAATGACAGGACTGTTGATATTCACCTGCAGCGGGTCGCGCTAGTGTACATTTATGACGGCACTATAACCCGAGCGGAGTTACCCACAAAAAATTATTCACTAGGGTTTCTTTTTTTATTTTTTAAAAATTTTCTTTTCTTTAATTAAAAATTTAAAAAATTTATTTATTTTTGTAAAAAAAACTACCCTGCTATGCGGGGCGGTGCGGCGGGACAGGGTGGGCTAAAACCTTATCGTTCCCTTTACATTCTTGCTTATTTTCTATTTTAGGTCTAACTCTTCTCCATCTTTCTTTTATTTGAATATAAATATTATAATGATTTAATTTTTCTTAGCTATATTATTTAATATGTAAATAAATTATAATTTTTATCATATATTTTCATAATATTAAACTTTTTTCATTATAAATTCTATATTTTATACCTATAAATTATTTAATATTTAATTCATACTATTCCTATTTTATATAATATATTTTATATACAATCTTCTTTACTAAATATATTATTAAATAAATACTATAATTAAAAATATTACATTTCTATATAATTATATTGAGGGCAACCGGGGGGAGGAGTGTTGTTAACTGTAAGCTCAATATTTATCAGTTGTGTCCAAAAATTGCCCACACATTGGGTACGACCTCTATACTTTTGGCACAGAATGGGTCAGCGCGTAGTCAAACGAATAATCCTGTAATTACCTATTAACTTAACAAAATTAATACTGAAATTGCTACAAAGGCCTAGACCGAAGATCGAAATAAATTGAAAAATGAAGGACTACCCCACAATTCAAATTTCTGCCCTTGCTTGAACAACAATTATGTCCAGTTTGGCTGGACAGAATCATTCAATCACCCAGGGCAAAAATTGTTCTTTTTTCAGTTCGGGGGCGTAATGATGGTCTCGTTAAAAGCTTTGCTTAGGACCAATACACAGTAAAAGTGTGAAAATCTGCGGGGAATTGCACAGAGAAAATATTAAACACTGGCAGTAACGCATATCGTCTCAACCATGCGGATGATATCTCGCGATATTATTGTCACACTAGCTGTTCATTTTTTGTGTCTAGACTGATTTTGTTAATCAACCCGCAAAGTAAAATGGATTCTTTGGAGCATTTCATGGTAAGTTGATCATTTGATTCTCACATTATAATAGACACCCCTAGATTAAATCCGCAAAGCGATAGTGAAATTCTCGAGGATATGTGATGGCATTACGTAAAATCACAAAGTACGCGGGACTAAGCCACCCCAGGTAGGCTTGAAAAGGTGACTTCTACTTTGGAGAATGACTGTATTAGTATGTCATTAAATGGCTAAAATAGAATATAATAATAATATGCGCCAGACAAATGAAATAGTAAATCACACTTAAAACGATTCGATCGACGCAATTTGTGGAACTTTTTCTAGGAATGACCGCTAATTCCTCGGAATCAATGTCATGTAACAATGTAAGTAAGCAAGCGTTCGCAATACGCATTACAAGCGCACATGCAAATTTTAACACACACATAACGTAACTGAATGCAGTAAGGGAGTAAACCCTTGTAACACTCCTTCTGAATTGGCTAACTGGCATAGGAGGTAATCGATATGAAAAATTGATTTCTGCTTGCTGGCTGCCGAGGGGGGAATTATATACACTTCTTTTTTTTATTATCCATGTGTTTTGCTGGTAGAAGTACAAGACTATGTACATGTATATAGCTAATGTAGTATGGGTATGCAAGTTTCTCATAGACCCTTTTATCCTTCTTACATGTAAATCGTATCAATGACACTCTTTGGGCCCTCAACAAAAGAAGTTTGAAACGCTTTCAATAGACAGCGGATTATCACGCATAGCACTGCCTGGCCGAGATCCGGGCTATTGTTTTCTTTTTCAATACAGCTGTAGTTGTTTGTGTAGTATCCGCTTTACCAGTTGCAAACAAACTAATTTGAAAGAGAGAACACCCTCCGTTTTCAGTTTCAGCAAGATACAATACTTTCTTTAATAATCTCAACTCTGAGATGCAAACCAATGTAAAAAGGGAGGCACGAACATAATTCACACCTCTCTCTGCGGTAGCGTCCACTTTGTATAAATCTGTGTTGTAATCAGTACTGGATTGTTGAAAGAGAGAGTACGCATTTTTGTTCTTAAAATTGCCCTATAGCATTCCGAAAACAAAGAGAGAATTTGAAACAATTTCTATGTCAAAAGCATGGACACTCGGGCGTTTGATTACAGGGGAAAAGAAAAAGAGTGTGTTTAATGAATATAAATTCTACACGAACGTTGGGACGGAGTAGCTGTCCCCTCCCGAGCTTATTCGAACTCAGTTTCATTCATGTTGGTGATTAAAAATAGTAGAGCATTACATGTTCACACATACAGTCACACACCAAGCATACTGTCTGTGAAACAGCTAGGATACTGGAAATACGCTGCGTGCCGATGTCACGTGACACTGTCCCTAGCAACCCGGTTTCGAACGATCGTTCCCTCGAAGGACAACTTGACCCATCGAAAGGGGTTTGGAAAATCGCTGTTTTGGAGTATTTAGAATTCAATTCCAAAGCTGAAACTCACGCATTAGATAGAAAAGATATTAAACTTTTCAAAACTGAAATAAAAAAAAATTCACCAAAATAGTGGTTTGGGTTGGTTTTGGGCGTTTTCTGTGATTTCGTATACGGTATACAGTATTCGTTAAACGCTATTCGGTATACGCTTTACGGGCACAGTGAGTCACAAACTACGTATGGTAGCATGCACGCCCTACTCGGTCTTCTGGTAGTCTGCAGGCACAGACTTTATTTTGGCAGTAAAATTCCACAGTGCCTTGAGCCAAGGGTAATTTTGTTGGTCAGGGCGTCTGGAGCAGCTATAACACAGACCCTATGGAAGTACTAGTCTGCAGTACAGATTGATCAGACCCTAATTTGCGTAGAACGACGGACAAGGATTTGTGTCTGCAAACTAGTCTTTTGGCACGGATGAAATGGACAGAAGATTTGGTATACGCTGCACGAAAATCAAATGCGCACGATTCCCACTGTACTATACTATACGCAGCTATAGGGCCTTTTTGAATAGTGCCCTCTTATGTGACCCTATACCAGAGGTGTCGATCCTGGGGGGGCAGTGGGGGCAATCGCCCCCCATGAAAATATTGGGGGGGGGGCAAACATATCGATTTGCCCCCCCCCAACTTGACAACTTGAAAATTCATAATATGCAATGCAAATATTTGTTTTTAAAACCACTGGAAAGCACTATAAACCATTAAACATGGCATAAAAATACTATTAAACATACAAAATTGTCAATTTTTCTGTATTAAAATTTGTTAGGCGCACATAGCGCGCCAAATTTTTTTTGACATTTTTTCAATTTTGCCCCCCCTATCCAAAACATGGATCGACGCCCCTGCCCGATACTATGAAATTATGTTGTTTGATTTAAAGTGATAGGCTAACATTGTGGAGCTTCAATTAAAAAAATTGTCAAATTTTGATATCTGAACATCATAGTAGTGTTCATATGGACAAATAAACACCCTAGAATAAAAAAGTTTGGAAAGTTACACTGCCAATGGCAAGTTATGCATGAATAAACAATTAAAACTCAGGGCGAGTTTAAATAGCGTAGTTGTACACACAGTCAGTCTATGGGAGAAAATGGGCAGGTGAATCCGATCAACTTACAATTTTCACTTTTTTAAAGCACTAAATAATCATTTTGAAAGACAATTTTTGCAGGGCGTCATTTTTAGACCTTATCAAAGACAATGGTAGCATGGGGAATCATGAGCTCAGATTTTTTAACTGTGGTAAATGTTAGCCAATACCTTTAAGCTATACGCGTGCCCTGCAAATGTGCACTGTATACCTGAATAATATACTTCTATGTGATCGCAGGCCTTATAGACCCTTACTATCTCTAGGCTGACGAGTCGGATATCTAGTGGTGTTGGGGGAGGTTTACACGCATGGAGCTAACCAGGAGAACTAACCCCCCCCCCCCCCCCACCACACACACACACACAACACTGAAATGAAACATCCTAGTTACTGAAGTGGAGAAAGGCACTGCCACTGTAGGAGCAGGACAGTTTTAACTTTTTATGCAAATTGAGAACACCATCTTTTAGTGTGGAATGTTGAAAATGACCTAAACAACAGTGGTGTAAAGAATTTCACGGTATGTTGTCACTCTATGTATACAGATACCAATTCAGAAGCCCCAGGAACCCCTGTATCCAACTGATGAACTGTACGGCATAGCGTCTGTGGATTTCAGTAAAGTCTATGACATCAGGGAGGTTATTGCCAGAATCGTGGATGGCAGTGTCTTTGATGAATTCAAGCAGCTGTATGGTGATACCTTGATAACAGGTCAGTGCATGTTGGATGTATGGATTTAAACAAGAATGAAATCCTTTTAACAAGCTACTTTAGAAATCATGATTAAAAATTGTTTTAAATTGAAACAATAAGAATATATACTAGAAGGTTTTGAATCTTTCAAACCAACAGTCACTACTCTGGGAATAAGCATTTTATATGAAATGTCGTAAATACCCACTTTCTTTGAAATTCTTTTATTTTCCTTCATCGAATTTTAACTTGAGGTATATAGGAATGCAACGGCCACCATATATATTGAATTGAACCATGTGGAAACAATATTTTGTCAAAATGGTTTCATTCCTGTATGACATAGAATAATTTTAATGTGATGAGGCACTGATACAGTGTTATCAACATCAGAGCCTGACCAGGGATACTTTGCTTTGCTGTGAGCTTATTCACCCTCATCTTAACTTGAGAGGTTATCTCATATTAATACATATTATTCAAATATTTATATCACATTTATGTCAAAAGTGTACATTACATCATGATCATGACAATTGATGCTACATTCATAGTAAAGATAATGAGTTACTATCTCATCTGTTGTGTGCTCGATCTTTACAGGTTCAATTATGAAATCATTAAACATTGTGAAACTACAAAACACTGCAGAAAGATATATGAAGTCTCATAGTCATGTCTCTTACATAGGAAATTGTTATGTTGAACATTCAACGATCGCATACATGTACATGTGTTATTATCAGAGTAATGTCATGCTAATGATTTTAATGCTGATAGGTGTTAATTATCCCATCTTTATTTTCTTTTTGTTTGTTTGAAGGTTTTGCTCACATTCATGGCTATCCGGTTGGTATCCTAGGCAACAATGGTGTCTTGTATTCACAAAGTGCTTTGAAAGCAACACACTTTATCGAGCTGTGTTGTCAGCGGAAGATACCGCTCCTCTTTCTGCAGAACATTACAGGTAAGAAAATAAATTACTGGATTCGATGTAAGAATAAGGGAGTTTGAAAAATTTGTGCCTTTATTGTTCATGATTCTTTGGAGATGAGAACCTCGTGGAAGTATCCGAAGTCACAGATAGCGTCCAGTTGTTGTTTAATCATTTCTTTATTTGAAACAAAAGAAAAGTATACAGAAAATCCAGGTCCACAGTCCCATTCCAGACTGGTGGCAGGCTATAACGAAATACATACATACAATACAGTGAGAACATATTAAGAAATATACAGAACAAAGATACTTACAAACATGTAGAGACACATACCAGTACATGTATATAGACTTACAACATAAAGGCACATAGCAACAGTTATACAATGACACAAGAATAATACAAATTAATAACATGACATTAAGAATATGATAAAATTGAATGAATGTTGTGTGATTGCAACACTATGTATTTTGTATTGAAAGGTGGGAGCTAAGACTGCCATTTTGTTATTTTGTGTGTGAGTAAATTATTTTAGTTCTCAATAGTTCTATTTTATCAGAATCCATGATAGCAGATGATAGTTAAAACAACTAGCTTTAGCTTCTGTAACTTCGGGTTTAAACTTCTCTAGAATCAAGTTCATTGTTTAAGGCTTTTGTTGATTAAATTTCATGCTCAAATGTTGAGCACTTGTAAACACCATCAGTACTATTTATGACAGGGAAATTTGTTGTGTAGCTTTGTCTGGGGTTAGTTTCTATCAAGGCATCAGATTGATTCAATACTGGAAAAAGAACGCTTGTTTCTCCACAAGTAAACAAATTTAAGACAAATCCTTCCAGCCAGTTAATGTATACATTGGTATATGTTTCAACCTATGTGTTCTTGGGGTATTTTGACTTTTTTGTCTCAGCTGTTTAATTACATGAATTTGACATGTAGGTACTCAAATTTTTATTTCAAACTTGAACTTTGCCAACTTAAATCATTATGCTGTAGCATTGGAAGTGAAACTTCTTCCATAGTGATAAAATTATGGAGCAAGAATTGGAAATTTTAGTCTTGCCTGAGTGAATCAATTTATTCATTGGGTATCATTGGTCGTGTGATTGGTCTACTTACCCAGGTTTTATGGTTGGTCGTGAGGCTGAAGCCGGTGGGATTGCCAAGAATGGAGCCAAAATGGTGACGGCTGTGGCTTGTGCCAATGTGCCGAAAATAACTGTCGTTGTGGGCGGATCGTTCGGTGCCGGCAACTATGGCATGTGCGGAAGAGCATACAGGTAAATGGAGTTTGAAGTGTTTAGATGTCGCGAATGACCTCATGATAATGTTCGAAGATTGCGATAGGTCTTTAGTGGGGCATTTGAGAGCAACCATTCGTGAAGTGATGGAGGGCTGTATTTATGGCTTTTGTTAAGTTTTGCTGAAAGAATACCTGCACATTTACATTCCAATGTCTGTCTGGTGCATGTATGAATATTTTGTGACAAAGCTTACATGAAGGCTACTCTAGTATTCATCAAATCAGTTTTTTGCACAAGTCAGTCCTGATGACCTCTATCTGCACATGTGCAAATTGCAACTCCGACTGGCTTATTGAACCGTGTGGTTTATGAACTTTGCTTTATGTGTACACCTTGCATAATCCTAGTTATACAGAGCCTGTTGGTTATTGTCAAAACTTCCTTTCAGTTGTACTGTTTGTTCATGTAATAATTGGTCAAACTGGGCATTCTATGAATGATTTGGGTATTCATTTGGTGACCTTGTTAAAATTAACAGTTAAAATCATTTAATCTCATTAAAAAATATCAAACTCAATTTATGTCCTGCAAGATATTGCCTTTGATTGAGACAATAAATTGATAGAAATTTGTTTGCAAGTTTTGTTATATTCCTTGTTGTGTTGTGAATAACACCAATCTTCCCCTTCTGGTTTCCTCAGTCCCCGTTTCCTGTACATGTGGCCCAATGCCAGGATCTCAGTGATGGGAGGCAAGCAGGCAGCTCTAGTTCTCACACAGGTGATGGCAGCACAGAGAAAGAGACAAGGACAAGAGGTGAGAATACATGGCAGGGATTGTAAAGACCTGAAGAAACTGCACGTATTGTGGACTGTGATTATAACAAATTTCTTGGGACCAGGAAGATTACTTTTTTAATATGGTATATCAAAATTTTGTTAATCAAGGATGTAAAAACAATAAAATGCAAAGAAGAATTCAATTTTGGGACCAGACAAATATGTTTCATGGCTGTACTACTTCTGGACCTAGGAACAGCAATGCTATGAATGTATAAAGTTCAAGACTTTGGGGGCCCTGGTGCTATGTTCTTAATAATGAGAGTCCTCTGTGTTGCAGGAATAGGGATTTAGGGAGTGACGGGGTGAGTTAGCAGATAGGTAGATGATAGTTCCCATCAATCTTGTTTCCATCTTTTGAATGATAAGTAAAATCCATCATTTTATTGGAGATTTTAGATGTTGTATATTCAGACCAGATATCAGTAGACTGATGAATGAAAGTAGCTGAATTACTTAAGTCCGTGAGGTAGACCAGATTGTACAGAAGCCCAGTACATCACCCATTGGGAGACAATTGTCTTCCACAGAAGCCCAGAAAAAAATGTTAACCTTTTTCGCTCAAACTACAAGATTTTATTGCCTGCTAATGAAACTGTTCCATGAAGTACTCATTTTAACTAATATAAAAGAAGGAAAATCGTCTCGTGGTATGAGATGTACTGGGCTTCTGTACAAGCCTGTCATCCCCAAAGGGTTAACCACCAATAAATGCACACTTGTGTGTGTCTATATTTCTCCACATTGAAAAAACCCAAGTTGTGTTAAATAGTTGAAACAAGAGAGTATGAATATTTACTGCTGTTTGTGGCACCATTGATTTAATATCCCCAAGGGACCTTTAATCCATTCTTTGACCCAAAGCTTACTGAGGGTTATTTTATGGGTTTGAGATCCTGAGGGTTCATAATATTAACAGTGTCTGTACCGCTACAGTTAGTTATTGACCAAATTTGGAATTTTGATGGAAAATTCCAGGTTTGTGTCAAAGCAAAGGAAACTTTATCACAAAGGCCCAGAGCTATTATGCTATCTATGTCCAACTGCACTAGAGTTTTTGACATGAATGCACCTCATCTGTTGAGTTTAAAATGCCAAGTTTTCTATGTATTGTTTTAATGTCTTTTCTGTCCAATAGTTCACCAAAGAAGATGAAGAAGCAATCATGGCTCCAATCCTAGAGAAGTATGATGAGGAGGGTAGCCCTTACTACTCTAGTGCCAGGTTAGTTACTATTGTTATAGTAGAATTACACCTATGTGTGTGTTCTTTTTGTGCTGATTTGGCTCATAGCTTTGCTACAAGATATATTTTTCAATGGTTCGATAATCTCTCTCTGAGTTGGAGGGGTATATCATAATACTTCTGTCCATCCATCCATCTGTTCATCCATCCTTGTGAAACTTGAGAACACTGATTTCTGTTCATTAAGATTTAAACTCTTTAACATGCCAGAGGACGTTAAGTGTATTTTGTGGTGCAGATCTGAGACTTCGGCATGTTACGAGGTAAAGAAATTTGGTGAGAAGGTACTTGATGTGAAGATATATCCTAATACCCCTTTCAGACAGCCTGTAAAATATCTTCCCCCTTGGTTTCCTGGGTGAGGCCTAGTTGAAAATATTACTACCTCCTAGATGAATGTCTTTTCATAGAGAAAAATCTTCCTCGGTAGTTCCCCTGGTAAGATCTAGTTTAATGTTGAAAAATGTGGTTCATTTAATAACTTTAGTAAATGTTTTAGGGATTTTAATGAAATTTGGTATGAAGATAAATTCATGAAAATACAGGCTAAGTTTGATTGTTGAGTGTGTAAGTCAAAGGTCAAAAGTCATAGCTCATTAAATATGCAAAAACAGTATCCATAAACTAAAAAGTATCCAAAAAATGTGGTTTGCCAAGTTATTCAGTAGTATTATATTCTAATGGAGGTAGCCTGTTTTGATGTATATAGGCAATTTGGATCTGACAAAGGGATGCTATGCTTTGTGTTGCCTTTGTTTTTACTATTTTTGTAGGGTAAAATGACAATCAATCGACAAAGTTTGAGACTATGTTAATATTCATCATAAAGAGAAGGGAGAATCTGGTGTTGCGGTCTTCTCTGAACATTGTATGAGTACATGGGGCTTAAAGCCTGTGAGTAATGTGATATTGTTTTGCTTTTCTAGTCCCTATCATCATTGATGAAATAAAATAATAGTCAATAATGATAAAAATGATCTCTTTCCGTAGGTTATGGGATGATGGAGTGATTGATCCCGCCGACACACGCAAGGTCCTGGCCCTCAGTCTGAGTGCTGCTCTCAACGCTCCGGTACAAGAAACCAAAGTCGGTGTTTTCAGGATGTAACACTGAAATTCCCAAGTTTCTTATAGCGTCATATGATGTATTATTAAATATTGTGGTAGGTGGGTTCCCTTGTCATGTGATATACAACCTGCAACAGTGTTGTAGGACTCAAGTCCCGATATCTTGGACTTGGACTTGGACTCGGACTCGGACTCGGACTCGAATAGGTAGGACACGACAACACTGACCTGCAACACCTGATGTGGTATGATTCAAATGTGGAAAGTATTTTCATTTTCTTTGCACATTGAGAGCTAGTCCGGAAATACCCATAAATATCTAGGATTTCATATCAACACTTCAATTACCACACTAGTATTATCGAAAATAAAATCTCGCGCAATTTATTGTAAAGCTGTATTATTTTGGTTACTTCCTAAACAGGTTAACCTACTATGGAAACTGAGCAGTTTTCGTTTAACGATATTTGAAGTTCTTTTTCTGAAAAAAATATTTATAAATTATTGTTATTCCTTCAAACAATTGTGCCAACAGTGTTCATGGTAAAATAAAACTACATGTAAGTATAAGGATGGAAAACTTTTTCCAAGTGTGGATTAAATTACATTACAAAGTGAAAAATCTTTGAAGAAAATGCACATTTTACAACATTTCTCTCCTTATTTCAGTGCTGATTTTTTTTTATAGTAAATAAAACTATTGCCAATAGTATGGAATATTCAAGTGTGCCATTTTCTAAGTCTAAATTCAGTAAAATCAAGGTCTTAATAACTTAAATCATTTATGAGTGGCCAGTTAAATACCAGAGAGGTGCTTTGCATTTTCTCATTAAATCAAGTTCAAAATTGTGTTGTATTTGCCCGCTCTTGAACTACATGTAGCACCTTTCTGGCATAAATAAATGTTGGATATGTGAGATGCATTTCAATAAAGCACAAGGTACAGGGTAGCACCCTTTGGACGGTGCCCTTCTGGTCCAATTGCTCTTTCTATGAGTCCTTTAAATTTTGTGATTAATTTACATAACCAACACTAGACCAGTATAACGTTTTGTAAACCTTTTAAACAAAGGATATCCCTAATGCCCGAGATCTTGATCGAGGCTTGCCCGACGTAGCAACAACTAATGTATGCAAATTGGATTTCAAATATTGAAATGTATTCATTATAAACAGGTTTATGGAATAGCTTGTTACTAGGCCCCCAAGGAAGAAAAATTCATAAATTTGAATATGATTGGTAAACTAGTCTATTGGAGGTGTTGATAAATTTGCTGCAAGTTCCTCCATTAGGTTTTACAGGTCTCATATTGTTGTTTTGATCCTGAATGCTGGATATTTTTATATTAAATGTAGTTGAGGCTCCAGGTCATGTTTAAATATTGTTCAAACAATGGTTACGCTGCATGTAATATCCCTGGTACACTGTACAAGTATTCCATGCTGTATTATGTACCTACATTGTGAGTTCATTTATAGCTAATTTATTAACTGGTTCGGCTCTAATTTATTGTGAATCAGAAGAAAAATGTTATAGGAAATAGCAACTAATCAAACATGTTCAATTTTGAATGGTGCTTGTGTATAAAAAATAAAGTAAAGAACTTGGCAATGTGTGTTGGAACTTTGTCATGTGTTTGTGAACCTAGATCTTTGTTTTCATATCTCATACCATCAAGTTATGAAGTATCACATCCAACCATTACCAAGGTAAAAGTTCCTAAGGTATAATCATGCTTTCTTCTAGATTTAAAGTGTTTACCTACTGCGTCTTTCTATTCCACCAAACATTGAGGAGTAATTACTGGATGACAGCCACTTTCCAAGATACTAGGATTATGGTGAATTAATGAAATAGATGACAAATGCTACATGTAGTTCACATTGATTGGACATGTCATTTTAAAGATACATTGTTCTCTATAATTTGCATTATCTGGTGAGGTATTGTAACCACTGTTGGTGTTGTGTACCTCGGAGTTTCACCAAAATCAAAGAGTCCTTTGTGAATTGGATACGTCATGGATTATGTGATGCAATTTACCATAAACAAGGTACTCTTATCAAAATATAATATTTGTGTTAAATGGACACTGTAAACATTTGTCTACCCCCCCCCCAAAAAAAAAAAATCAGCTCCCAAGGTTATCATTGGAAATGATATCACACTTTATTTTCTGAGGAAAATTTGTAAGTTTGTACCTATATCTGGAACTAAAATTGTGGTATTTCTTGCAAGCCCAGAAGGTCTATTTCTTTGAAATCCCTGTGCTAATTTCCTTGTGGTAGTATTATTTTATTCTAATGTTGTTATAGCCATAACATAAAAAATAATTATGATCGCTTCTTCCTCGGGCAAGTAATGTATTTCATATGATGAAGGGGCAGGAATAATAATTGCTCCTTTGAAAATGTATTGCGATGTATTGAATATAAACTTGTAGTGTCCATGTAAATAAAAAGACTTTATAGAATATGAACATATGAATGTGTTCAGAAAAGTTTTTGTTTGTATTATGTATCATTATTCTATCTTGTAAATTGATGTGAGGAAAGAAAAAGAATGTGAATGCAGTGATGAATGTACTGCTGTTGTTTCTAGTTGTTACTCTGTTCTGTCAGTTGGTATCTGGATGAACAAATTAACTGTGCTATTTTCTTCAACAAATTTGATTTTCTTTTTGTTTGAAAATGCTGTAAATGACATTCTGCAATATTATGTGTAGGGTAAAAAAAAAAAGATGAAGCCCTCATATGAGGAAATCGTGGACCGTTCCCGTTTTTCGAGGGGTCCCTGGTCTGAATATGGAGGGTCATAGTTATGTCCCTGTTTGGCAGCATTTACTAATGCACGCACACACACACACACGCAAGCACACGCACACGTGTAATCACCTTCGACCGAGGACGTACAATTTTTAATGTGAGTGTATCTGTGTGTGTGTGTTTGTAACGGTAATAATGAGGACATACACGGCAAGTGTTACCTATTCAATGAGGAAGAAACTTCTGACAACTGCGGACGTATACATTACAGTACACAACCTCCAAATGTGGACGTTCTCTATATATCCCCAGACCTTGCTTACTGGTTGTAATGCCGCATAAGCACCTCAATTTAATACAACAAGATCTAAAAACATGGACCGTCCCCCCTGGAAGGTACGTCTGTGGTTGTACAGTAAAATTAATTCATAACGTCCACGGTTGGAGGCGATTACAAACACACACACACACACACACACACACATACGTGTAATCACAGACCGAGGACATACAATTTTCTTATGTGAGTGTGTCCGTGTGTCAGTGTATGTTTGTAATGGTAATACCGACGACACACAACCGTTTTGTACCTATTGAAAGAGGACAAAAATTCCGATAACTGCGGACGTATTACATTACGGTACACAACCTCCAAACGTGGACTTTCTCTATATACCCCCAGACCTTGCTTACTGGTTGTAATGCTGCATAAGCACCTCAATTACAAGAAGATCTAAAAACGTGGACCGTCCCCCTGGAAGGTACGTGGGGTGAATATTAATAAGGTTGTTCATTTTTGGAAAATTCTTCTGATCATTACAAATTGCCAACACTGCATTGTTCGATACAAGCAACCCTCCATTTATTTTGTACACAAAATTTTAATATACCGGTTGGCCCAGAAAGAATGCAACACCCGCGATCGCTAATTACTTCAACATCATCTGCAATATGTCATTCGTTTTTGTTTTAGTAGTTAGAACATTCTTTTTCCAACAATATGATACCATGATCATTGATTTTGAGTCATTCGTTTGGATCCTGCAGCCTTTTTTCCGAGGCAATGTCATTTCCCAAATTTGCCAAATTTTCATCGGCGGCGGTCATCCGAACACCGAGATATTCTTGCGTCTCAGCGTGCCATACCAGACATACTGAAATGACAATGGAGATGTAGCTCACATCGTCTTCCTTATCAAAGTGAGGGCATTCCTGCCCTTTGTCTTGATGGAGCTTATTCTATGGCACACCGTAACGTGAGAATATTTCGGTGTTCTGATGATCGCTGGAGTTTTAAAAATAGCAAATTTAGGAAATTACATTGCCTCAGAAAAATAACTCTAAGATCCAAACACCTCAATGATCATGGTATCATTTTGTTGGAAAAAGAATGTTGTAACCCATGAAATAATCACCGATGACATTTGTGGATGATGTTGAAGAAATTAACAATGGCATGTGTAGCATTCTTTCTGGGCCACGCGGTATATCAATTTTCTTTGAATTTTTTTCATTGGAATGACACAATTTTTATATGATTTCCCATGAGGTTAGTATGTCGAGGCATAAACATTCAAGGAAATGAAAATTTTGAGATACTTTGTGTACTAGGCAAATGAAGGTTACTCAAATTAAATGTCACAGTGTTGCCAATTTTGCAGTGGTCTTTGGAATTTTCAAAAATGTGTATCTTCAAACTTATTTCTCCAAGTTAAAGTGATAGGCTAACATTGTGGAGCTTCAATTAAAAAAATTGTCAAAATTAAATATCTGAGCTACATAGTAGTGTTTGAATGGACAAAATAAAACACCTCAGAATACAAAAGTTAGGAAGTTTACGTTGCCACTGGCAAGATATGAATAAATAAGCAATTAAAACTCGGGCGAGTAAAAAATAGCCTAGATCTACACACAGTAAGTCTATGGGAAGAAATGGGGAGGTGAATCCGGCCAACTTACAATTTTCACTTTTTTAAAGCACTAAATAATCATTTTGAAATACAACTTTTTCAGGGCTTCATTTTTAGACCTTATCAAAGACACTGGTAGCATGGGGAATCATGTAGCTGAGATTTTATTTAATTGTGGTAAATGTTAGCTTATCACTTTAAAACAACTTGCTAGCAGCCCAGAATTTCCCTTTAAATTTGATACTGGGTAATTACTATATTGATTTTGTATTTGAAACCAAAACAAAATGGAAACAGAGATTAGAATGCCACAATTTATGGACCAGATATAGGTGAAAGGGCAAAAACAAACGGTCCCAGATTATAACAGGTATGAAACATAGGAGTATGTAATCACTGGTAATGGTGGGTAAATTAAGTCACCAATGGTGGGGGATGGAGGGGGGGGGGGGGGTCACATCCAGTCACTCCACCCTACTGTATTTGTATTGCAATTTTCAGCAAACTCTGCACATTTTGCAAGTTTCTGTATATCAACAAACATGCACAAACTGAAATCACTTATACCGGTACATCAAACTTACACATGCACAAGCTGAGAACATGCTGTATCATATTCAGTTTCAAAACCATGCAGGCCACCATGCATCTTAGTTACACTAAACATTGAAAATCAACAAAAATAAAAGACACAAAAGAAATAGTTGCTCTATCTCAGGTAAATTGTATTCAATGTTTTTGCACACTTTAAACACACACGCACGCACACATGTACACACAAATACATAGGAAGTCAATGTCAAACGGTGTGCAAATAGAAATACAGTAAAACAAGTAGTAAAACGAGTCGCCACACAACTGGCAAATCAAAACAAAGCTTTTCGAATCAACTTTATCATCACTATTTCATTTTTCCTCCTGATAAAAGCATCATAAGTTAAAATTTATCTTTATTTAGGGCAGTAGGTTTGCTACGTCATACTGTGATCTGTTTAGTGATAAATGTACAAGACAGTACATTTGTGAAACCTAATTACCCTTCTTGTTGTATGCACACAGGCAACATTAGTGACCTGTCACCACAAAACGCACCATAAGTCGGAAAAATAAGAAATCGTGTTCTTCATACAGTCGTAAAGTCCAGATTCTGAGCTTCAAAATGATGTATAATTTGTCTAAGTTGGACTGAGCAAACTCATTTAAGTCTTGCTCACAATTTTGGACTATCACCCAGGCTATTATCAAGAAAGTGGAGAAAAACGGCTATAAAGACAGTGCTCATTCATGCAAAAACGGTAGGCTTTTGACAACTGTTCCACATAGAGCTTGGTAAAATAATCACTTTCCAAAAGAGAACTCTGGATTGGACAGTCCTTTTTGGCTCTTACAATCACTGTCAATGAATAATTCATGCAAATAGCTTTGTGGTGATACCAGAATTATAACAAGGGGACTTGATGATGTTGGAAACAATCAATTGTATGTAGGGTTACATTATGGTTAATCTCGCGATGTGAAGGTCAAATTGGGCCTAATTTTCAAGCTCCCGAAAAAACGTGTCAAAGTTCATTTCAAGAAAAATCATTCTTCTGAATCAATTCTGGTCCTCAAATTTTGCCAGCTGAAAGGTAAGTGTATGTATATTAAGAAAATGTCAAAATCTTAGAATCAACTTTTGCAACCCAACTCGACTATTTACCACGTTTACACAAAAACTTCCATTGCGACTTAATGATCGATTTGTGATGACAGGTCACATTTACATAAATTTCACAAAAACATCCCCAAGTCACATGAGCATTTTGGAGTGACCAACCATACCGGAAATTAAAACTGAAAGTTTATTTGTGTGCTTGCTTTAATTTTATCAACAAATGTCATTTTCCCCTTTTGTTTTATCTGTAGAGCTTGCAATTAGATAGAGAATCATTTTATGAAGCCCCCCCCCACCCACCCAACTGGCAAAAGCAACAACTTATAGCAATGGCAAGGCCATAACTCTTACAAGTTTGTCAATTTCTAACTTGTTTTAGATTCCTGAACAAGGATCAAACTCGGGATAAACAAAAATTGCATTAATAATTCAAAATTCACAATAGAATCTCCAGGGTCCCATTTCACAAAAGACGAATGACTGCCTTCATTATAAGCTACTGAAATCCTCACAACTGATTGGTGTGTGGCATATTTCTATTTTGATTTTTTTCATTCCTATAAGATTCGGGAATTTTGGTTACATACGTAAATTATCACTAAACAGGTCACAACTGACAAACTTCTATTTCATCCAAAGATGTCTACAAACCCTGAAAAAACTTCCTTATGCAATCAACAAATTTTTTATCCACTGCATAAATAGAAACAATTTGATTCCAATCCATTGTCAGTTTACAACAATAACACAGCAATTAACACACAAACGGTGCATCGACAACGGACATGCATTACTTGATCCGTTAACGGGGCTTGCACGTTACTTGTATATCCACACGTAGCATGTCCCCCTAAAATAACTTATAACTGAATTTCAAAAATTGAAGAAAGAATACAATAGCATTTACTATTTGGCAAGCAGAAGTGAGTAGAATATTTGATACCGAAGAAGAGATTTCTAGAAACAAATACAATATTAGAGGTGTATTAACATTTATCACGCCCCATTTATGTATACTACTAGTATCCAGTGACAATTGCAGTCGGCACAGAGCCGGGCTCCTGCATACTAGTAGTAATCATACAGTCACAGTTAAGTCCACGGTAATGTCGACACTGCATTGTACAAACAATTAAAATTTAGTGCATTCATCATTCCTTCATGTACATATTTGATTTTGAGACACTATACTGACCTTTGACCTTAACCTGATGCTGGAGAATTACATAACTGCCTTGTCAATAAACTTAAAAATTAAGGAGCACATTTAGGGTTACACATGTTCATGTCCAAAGTTCCAAACTCAAATGCCTTACAACTGTGCCTGTATTGGGTAATGTATGATTGCATGCTTTGTATATGCAAAGTCATATTGCCTCATTATTGTACGGTAAGAGTACACTTCACCAATTACATACTTTAAAAACAAGAATCTGTTTACAGTATTCCACTTTACTTGCTATATCTTGATTCTTGATTAATATTTTTTGCCTTGGTCTCTTAAAGAAATATGGCTTGTAGGAATGCTGTCAGTGGCACCGTTTCCAACCACCAGGCACGCTACCATTACTACCAAACATATGATGAGCTAAAGTTGGATTACTGTATACGCTGAATATTTCACAAAGGTTTTATTTTCGTGAATTTCGCAACTTACTGAATGCGAAAATTTTCACTTCCTGATATTCCTGTACAAAGTAAATGCAATGAAATCTCGAAAATATTCTCTCGCGAATTCCCCGTCCTTAAGCAAAATCATGAAAATATATGTACGCAAAATATATGGCATATACAGTAACCCATTTAAGGTTGGACTGTGATATAATATATACTCTCTTCTTGACCCCAACCAAGAAAATTTGGGTACCATCACCGATAGCTTAAAGGCTCAAGATCAAGAGACAATTCACACACGACTGGATAAGAACTAGGCACATTTTCACGAATATACGGCCAGTCTGAAAAAAATTTTGCAAGTAAAATGTGCCCTCTTTGGCAATTACAAATATTGTTGTGGCATGTTGCTTGCATCAACGTCCCGGGCACAGTTTTAGCTTTTAAACGCCATTTATTCTGTTCAATTTGCTTGTTTTTTAATGTCCAGATACGTTTGGTTAACGACCAAAGGGTAAAATCACAATTGTGCCACTTCTACAGTCCATGATAGCCCTCTCACCTACTGAAAGTGACAGAATTGTGATTTTACCCTGAGAGGGGTATCACAAATGTTTATCACACGAGGCAATTATCAACCAAAGGCACAGAAACATATAGCTGGGAAACATGCCATGACAAACATTACATAAAATAATTCATGGCATGCATTCCCAATGTCTGAAATGAATCCATGCGATAAAGCACAAAGTCTACACAAGCTTAAAAAAACAAAAACATGCACTTTACGTTGAGATAAAACAAGCTGTAGAGGGATGAATGTTTGTCTGCCTTATGCAATCAGTAAAAATGAAGATACAAATTTTTATATATCAAACAGCTTTCATATCGTGGAATTGAGTATATGTACGTTCATGTTATGACCAGGGGGAGATATGGTAACATTTCAAATGTACTCAATGGACCATTTTTTTTACATCTGACAAGAGATTGCAGCCAAAAGTAGATTATGTGATTTATGTCTCTGATTTTTTTCTTGTATTTTAATTAAGCACACCTTTAAAAGCGAAACTGGATTTATGTACTGTCCAAAGCAAAAGGAATCTTATTTTTTTCCTATAATGCATGAAGAAAAATCTTGAGGAAATATGGCTACATGGCCTCAACACATGACCGAAGTCTTTTGAACAATAACCTATCACATTTGAACCAAGTACCCATTACCAATAATATTCTTGTTCAAAATGCCATATGGTGTGCCATTGGAGAGGGGCGAGGGGGAGGGGGTTAGAGACGGGGAAACAATATCTTCACAATTCTGCATGCATTTGCACAACACAGTTAATGTCATTCCCTCTATCCGTACAGTAAGCACCTCATTCGAACTCCTCAGAACATGACAGAAAAGACAAAAGAGACAATTCCATGTCCACTCTGCACTGAAGATAAACAAAATACTGTTTTATAGACATTATGTACCTTCATCACAGGGCAAAATTTGTACACGAAATATGAAAGTTACGAACTAACTGGGTGGGGTGTGAGAAGAATGGGAAAGAGGGGACATTGTTCTCAGTGTTTGCTAGAACACACTGCTACATGTTGTTGCCATTTGGTGAAGATGTCAGATGTACAGTGATGATAATCATAAGTTATCAATCTGTAACTTCACCGGTTTGAAAAATTCTACATAAAACAAATCAGACACATATTTCTGTTTGTGCAAAGCATCTAGCGATGAACAGGTCTGGTAAATTACAAAATTTACAGCAAAAATGATGTAATTATTCATACAAATGCTTACAATAAAAGTGTTATAAATTAAATTGTCATTTTACGAATTAATAATTTACCGACCTTTCCTTTAAGACATTCATTGACTTATTCTACATTGATACAATCATGTACTAAATCCATCTGTTGAAGTCCTTAGAAAATCATTTAAGTCAGTTTGTACCTGGAAATACATCTCTTGTTATCATCATTAATTAACCCTTTTCACCCTAGAATCAAGAAATTTTCAGGGCAATGATAGACCATATAGGTCTATCTAAAATACATAATTGCAAAGGTTTTCATTTTTTTTTACCATTTACCAAAACTATAGTTGGGCTTTAAGCACTGAATGATCAATGTCACTGTAGACAAAAAAAAAAAAACACATTTGTATCAAATCAATTTTAACATTAGGAATGAGGGACAAGAAGCACATTTTGCATTGTGTAGTTGCAACATCTAGAAAATCATCTAACAAGTAGCAATGACTTAGTTTGAAACATTACCTAGTATGTAGCTTAACTCTCAAACACTTCTTTCTGAATACATCTCTAAACACAAATTATATATTTTCTTTACAATTACCCACTATTGGTAAAGCTAAGTAAGGTATTCAACTATTCAACAAACGTTGGTATAATTATTTCAATGTAGACCACTGTACATTGGTACGATCTTTCAACAATCGGAAGTCAGGATACCAGAAAACTGCAAAAAATACAGACATTCACTCCTGACCATCATTACCCATTAAATATAATTATTTCAGAAAGACACTCTCGAAGGTTGATTTAAAATTATGTTATACGTCCATATCATTAGTGTTTCGTACAGACTTTTATATTCATCAAGTGTGGTGGTAGATTAATACAGGTCCCTAACACATATACAAGCACGCAAAGCTGTTCCAGAATTTCTACCAATGAAACTAGTACATTCTTTTTCAATTCAAAAACGACTCTACAGATTACAAATACCACATTCAGAAAACCCTGAGTTAAAAGATTTTTGTTAATACTTTCCAATAAAAATTGACCTTTGCAAAACGGTTATATATATAATTGTTTTTAAAACAGGCTACCAATGCCACCACATCTGGTATTCTTTCACTAACTTGCACCAGTCACATACATAGGTGGTCAATTTGCCGTGCAAGAAAAATTTGACTAAAAACAAAACATTAAAAAAGTTATCTATTAGATATTTGTACTTTTAATATTGGAAACAAAAATGGGTAGAATTCATAAGTGATACATGGCAACTATGAACAGTTAGTCCGGCAGCTAGGGGGGTTAACCTTGTTTTAGGGTCTATAGTTTTTTTTTTGCAGATTATGATTCCTGAGACCATCACTTTGAACAATCTGAAAACTGACACTCTGTCAGCCTTGGGCAATTTGAGATATACGCAAAAAACAAAATGGCCGCCAAAATGCCTTATTTTTAATAGAAAAATTAAAATGGCAAGTGTTTGTTTCAATAATGGGCTATTAGTTGTGTATATTTTTAGAAGTATGTTACCTGAGACAAGTCTAATAGTGTTTTATTATCACAGATAATATGTTAATTTGCATATTTCCAAGAAAACACTATGTTAGTCTCATTTCCAGACCCTGCGACTTTTCCTTCCCGATAAGTAGACGCACTAACAGACAGGCAAGTATCCGAGACCTGTGATGTCAGGCCCGTGTAGCCTTAACACACATTCTTAGTTATGTTTATGATTCATTTGGCCATTAATTTAAACGATCTTATGATTGGCACTCTGTTAGCCTTGAGCAATTAGAGGTATGCAGGAAAAACAAAATGGCCGCCAAAATGCCTGATTTTTGTCCAGAAAATCAAAAGTCAAATTTCTCTTTTACAAACTATGCAAGTTGTGTATATTTTAAAGTCCAGCACCTTAGACATGTTAGACAAGACTGATAGTGTTGTGTCATTACACATGGCATTTTAATTTGCATATTTTAAAGAAAACACTCTATTAGTCTTAGTATCAGACCCTGCGACTGTTTGTTCCTCTGAGACGCATTCGGCCTGATGAGCACCCAAGGCCTTTACAGGCCCATGCAGCCTCAACACACTAGACTTAGTTAAAGTTGAACGATAACTGTAATTTTCTTTGTATAGGATTGGCTAATTCAAAGTTCTGGAAGCCAGACCAGTATACTGTCAGCACTGAGCAATACGTACAAACACAAAATGGCTTCCAAACAAACTGATTTTTACACACAGAAAACATACATGTACTTAGTAAGGTAAGGATTTTGATTGCATGGAGGTGGCGATATTCCAAGTCTATATGAACTGAAAAAAAGTGCCATAATGCTTCAAGATAAGAGGTGACATACTAATTCTCATAAATCAAGATGGTAGCCAAATGCCAGAAGCTGTAATTTATATTTGCGTTCAAAAGAGGATAATAGACATACAGCTTAATTGTTATGTAAGCAAATTTACAAATTCTGCTAGTCCAATATTGATGGGTGATGTATGCGGCTTAACCATGTGTCTATCTCTTAGCAACTGTCAAGCTTTGATGGAAAGTTATTGTACCACACAGAATTGAATGCGGCAGTTGGGTCTGCAAGTACGGCTCTAGCATTTTTATAAGTTCTAATCAATGTTCTATGTGAGAAGGGTCACTTCACCTTGTCGTATATGCCCAGTGGAAACCATCCCGTTTATGATGCAGCTGGATGTCAAAAATAAAATCTACCCATTTGAAAATCATACAGAACATATAACAGAGACAGGCCTGAGCTCCCTGTGTCATTCTATCTTTAATTTTAGATCTAGCACAATCATGGTGAAATCCTGCAAGCACCAAGTACATTAAGATGAGCTCAATTACAGGAGCAGGCATAGCCAGGCGGTATGAACAAAATAAGCCACTGTCTTCGATGTCCAAAATTTCTCTTTTCCAGAGCTCAACTTACAATTTGCCTTTAATCGGGATGCGATGGAGTTTGAACTTACTGAGATCTTTTATTTGTAAGACAGAGTTCTACCAGTAGGGCCAATGATGGATTACGACTGATTTGAAAGTCTTGACCCAGCAACTAGGGACTCACTGCCAGGCTGTCCTAATGCTGTTGCCTTGTATATGAGGTGTGACAAAAAAGAAACGAGACCTCACTGTATTGCCCAACATTCCTCACAATATTCTGCTATATATTGTTCACCTATCTTACTCTGTGCCCTTCCCCTGCTTCGCCCCGTCACAATACGAGAAGTGGAGCGGGTAATCAATCGGGAAGATCCTGGCTCAGTTGGGCAGGTGCTCAGCTGGTATCTCGAGCTTGTCCAGGAGAAAATCCCCCCCCCCAACAACATTGCATTTTCTCCATAAGCCTCCAGGAGAAGCTCAAGACACTTGCTTAAGCCCCCTCCCAACTGAACTCAGTTGGGAGGGCGGTCACCGAGCGTTCGTCGCCCAAAACATGCCCGGTGTCCGGGCGGTTACCGGGTCACCGGGCGCTCGCCGCTTGGGCATCGACCTAATCAAGCAATCACCGTCGAACGGTTATGTTACTTCTTGTTGCTGTTGTGTCGGTTTTAACGGCGCATATCAATCGATGACCGATTATTCACGCCGAATAATCTACTTTTCGAAACTGCTTAATAAAAGGCTGCCGAGGGGTCGCCGCCTGGTCGCCAACCAGTCGCTGTTGGGCAATCGGTCGGTTACTGGGCGGTGAGTTCAAAATCGGTCAGCGTCTTGATGGCGCCTGCTCGATTAACCCGGCGTCTGTCCAGTCACCGATCGTTATTTAAAGCGACGCTTTGCACATTTCACATGAGACGACAGCCATATTTCGAACGTAAATTTCAAGTAGGCTGTATTAATTCCTGTAGCTGTTATTTCAGAAGGCTATAAATCGGTCGGTCGCCGCTTTATTTGTGACCGTACCCTCAGCGAGATCCGGGCATGCGCCGAGCAGGCACCATCCGGATGCCCGCCAATTTTGAATTCACCCGCCCAGTGACCGACCGATCTTCCAGCGGCAACCTTTCGGCAACAGGGTGGCGACCGGGTGGCGACCGCTCAGCAGCCTTTGATTTAGCGGCTTCGACTTTTAACCTAAATCGTTCGACGGCGACCGCTCGATTACGTCGGTACTAGGGCGGCGCCCATCCAGGCACCTGGCGTGTTTTGGGCGGCGAGTAAAATCGAGCAGGCGCCGCTAGAACTTCAGCGGTGACCGACCGATGCCCTAAAGACCAGCGGTGCCCAGGCGGCTGCCGCTCGGTAGCCGGGCGAAATTGGCAAAAAAAAAACTCGACGCCCGGCCGTCGAGCAGGCCAATTTTTGTATTCGTGACCATAATGTCAGGCACTCCTCAGCGTGCTCCACAAGAGACAACAGCTAGATTTTTGTACAAAGTTTTCTAAAAGGCCACATGTATTTTTTTTTTTTTTTACAGTTTCCATTGAATAAAAAAGCCGAAAGCACAGGAGCAACCCCATGGAGCAGGGGGAAAGCTGTATTGTTAATGGCCGCAGTGGGGCAACCACATAAATATAGCCAGGTTGCCAGTGACAAATATTCCCGGAGGATCCCAGTGGTCCGCCGCCAGTACGCATTTATACCTGCAGGGTCCTACCGATCACAGGCGGGCTATTGGCCGATTTCTTAAAAATCGCCCGATGGCCGGTGGAGACCGCCAAATCGCCCCATGACCGGTGGGACACCGCCAAATCATCTGATGACCGGTGGGAGACCGTCCGGGAATCGGTTAGTCATCAGTCGGTTACTGCCCGGTCGCCACGCGGAGAAGCTCCCTCGATTTTGCCCAGTTTTGACTTAATTCGATTGGTGACCAACAGGATATCGACAGGGCGCCGCCCGAGCATCGCTATTCGCTATGGCTTTACAGCTGCTCAACATGCTCCAAGAATCGCTGGGCGATGCCTAAATTCCATCGGCGACCGAGCAGGCTATAAAATATCAGGCAGTCACCGCTTTTACTTGTGACCGTATAGCATAACTATATCAGACTAAAGTATGTACACCTTCAGATTTTTTTTTTAACCAAAGGAAATTAACTCTATATGTAATTATGATGTATTTTTGTATTGTTGCCGGCCATTTTTCTGCATACCTCAAATTGCTCTAAGCTAACAGAGTGTCAATATTAAGATCGTTCAAACTGATAGTATGGAAATCATAAGCATAACTAAGTTTGTACGTTGAGGCTACCTGAGCCTGACATCACAGGCCTCGGGTGCTCATCCGGTCGCAGTGCATCGATTGAGAGAAAAAAAAAAAAACAATCGCAGGGTCTGGAATTGAGACTAACAGAGTGTTTTCTTTAAAATATGCAAACTCACATGTCAATAATTGTAATGACACAACACTATCAGTGTTGTCCAAGGTATTGCACTTTTAAAATATACACAACTGGTATTTATTAAAACAAAAACAAATTGACTGTTAATTTTCTGGACAAAAATCAGGCACTTTGTCGGCCATTTTCTTATTACTCAAGACTGACAGTGTGTCAATCATAAGATCGTTTCCATTAATTGCCATAGGAATCATAAACATAACTAAGGCTGTGTGTTGAGGCTACACGGGCCTGACATCACAGGCCTCGGATACTCACCCATCCGTAGTGCATCTACATGTACTTGTAGAGAAAGGAATAGTCACAGGGTCTGGAAATGAGACTATCATGGTATTTTCTTGGAAATATGCAACTTAACATGCCATTTATGATGAAACAACACTATTAGACTTGCCTCAGGCAAGAAACTTCTAAAATTCAACACAACCAATAGTCCATTACTAAAACAAACACTTGACTTTTAATATTTCTATTGAAAATGAGGCATTTGGGTGGCCATTTTGTTTTTTGCGTATATCTCAAATTGCCCAAGGCTGGCAGAGTGTCAGTTTTCAGATTGTTCAAGTTGATGGTCTCAGGAATTATAATCTGCAAAGAAAAAAACTATAGACCCTAAAACAAGGTCCAGCCCAAAATCTGGATTTGGCTGCCGGACTAAGTTGCAGAATCATTAAATGACAGAAATCCAGTTTTCATCTTAACAATCCACATCTCCGTAATGCCACTTAAATCACATTTTCTTTTACATCAGTGCAGAATACATTGTGCAACTGATTGGAATATTGTTAAAACATCTCAACATACCTCACTTTGGTTCTTTGATAACCTCATTATATACATTTCATCATCATTCTCATCACACAGTTTGAACATTCAATTCAACAAAAAGGAAAAAAGGCAACATAAAAAAAAGTTCATGAAGTTTGGCACAAAACACGAGGAGCCACTGTTGATAAAAATTCCAATTCCTTTGAAATAAAAAGTAAAAGAAAGAAGAGAGAGAAAGAAAAGGAGGGAATGGGAAAAAGACAACTCCAACTACTCAGAACAACAAGTCCATACTAATTTTTTTTCCAAGGTTGGTGGAACGAAACCTAATGTTACAATGAGCAGTTATTTCATCTAAAACCTTTGATTCCGGTTACACCACTCGTCAAAAGCGTTTTGAGAACGGTCTCAGAATGGATTACTGGCGGTATAACCACACGAGCCGACCAGAAGAGAGGACTAAAAGTGTTCCAAAAGCATCGAGGTGGCCCGAGACTGTTCTCAGCTCAGACCATTTCTAATGGGGTGTAACCACACAAGCCCTCCAAAACTGGCCCAGCACAGAAAAGTTACGGTACAATAGTCAACATGTCAACCTCGTTGGCCCAAAGTATGGAGAGACATCTGACCACAGAGCAGATGTGGCGAAAGCTTTTGATGGTGGTAACCACTGATCTACTGTATATGAGAAGGCCTGTGCCATAGTGGTGTAACCACACCAGCAATGGTCCAAACCCATTTTGAGATTATTAGATGGTATTCTTGTGAGATCATTCTCAAAATGGTTTCAGTGGTGTAATCAGGGCCTTTCTCTCCCCACTATTCCAATTTCGGATCAGGAAGTGCTCAGCTAAAACCACTTGTAGTATAAACTCAATTCACGAACAACTTACTGGTACTACAAAATTTCCAAATTGCTTTAAAAAGTCGCATGTTAGATAACGAAGCTTTTCGATCTGCAACTCATCCGGTTATCACGCAGATATGAACAAATTACAAGAAGAACCAACTATTTATACTGAAAGCTAAGGTTGACCTCTATTGTTAACTCAAATTTGAGTGCCGGTGCGATGCCAGGTACGTGGGCCGTACATCCCAGCGGTTATCGGATTGCATCAAACAACATGTCCCCTTGACTGTACGCAAACACTTAGTTAATCAACGCACTCAACCAACCCATGCTTGCAAGTCAGATCTGACTGCAGGTAGACCTGACAATACTAAATGTGACTCAGCCATTGGGCAGCATTTACTTGCTAACCCATTGTGTGCTCAAAGCTATTCAGACGACCAGTTCTCCATTGTTAGTAGGGCCTGGAGTATGACTCATCTCAGGTACTTAGAAGCAGCGTTTATAAAGTCCAGAGACCCGCTTTTGTGCAGACAAAAGGAATTTGTCCTGGCATTGCGTCTGTTTTAACAAT